>PVIW01001357.1:138949-181616 GCA_004026585.1 Noctilio leporinus | reverse complement strand
AGAGCGCTGGACCCCACTCAGAGTTTCTGATCTGATAGGTATGGGATGGAGCCTAAAGGTTTACATTGTTTAAAAAGCACTCAGTGAAGCTGATGCGCCTGTCTCAGGGACCATGAATTGAGAACCTTATTCTGTAGTTTGAAACATCTACCTCCTGCCTCCAAACATTCTATAAAGGTGAACATCTCACTTATTTTCATAAATCTCCAGAAAATAAAACTCTGTAGACACATCAATATCATTTCAGTCATCACCTGGGATTTATTGAGTACCTACTAGATGTCAGGAGGACTAAATCCCTCAGTCCGGAGTCTTGTCTAGTCCCACATCACTGCATGTAAGTTAACTCAATGATGGTTAAAAAACAACTGTTCGTTGCTTTTCATTGCTGAGAACAGGGCTCAGGTGCGAAAGAGGTTGGAGCTATTGAGTGATGGAAATGATGTCATTGTCACTTGCTGATCCCTTCAGCCACAGGCAGTTCTGAGAGCAATCTGTGGAAGGCTTTTGTTTACTTTCCCCAAAGTATCCATAGGAACCTTGAATCATGGATTTGGATGTCTGGATAGGACTCAAAATTACCAACTCATCTCCTCTCACTCTATAACTTCTGCCCTTTCTTCTCAGGTCCTCCTACAATCCTAGCTGACCATAGCCCCTGTCTGATGTGCTCCATCTTCACAGTCCCAATTCCTAAGGAAGATGGGATCATTCCCTTTTCTGCATCCCTATTGCTCTATTTTTGCTGTGTCTACAGAGAAGAAAGCAGGAAAATGTCAGAGCTTGAAGGACTTTTGCAAAATATAGAACCATCCTCTTGTTTTCCAGGACAGGAAATGGAGGCCCAGGAGACAAGTTAGGATGTAAATTAAGAAAAGAGAAACAACTACCACTCTAAGAAGTCTACAATTACAGGGAAGTTTGCTTTCAATACAACCAGGTCCTTGAGCAGTGAGATTCTCAGGTGGGAGGGACCACAGGGCGGAGGGACCAGTGAGTGGCCAAGTGATATATGGGAGGGGCTGGAGGGGAGGAGAAAGCCCTGTAGCTACAGGCTCCACCAACTCCTCCAGGTTTCCCAAATGTGAGGATGACTTGTTTCAGGCCCCAGGCTAACTGTGAGTCCCAGTCTGAGTGAGTTAGATGTGACCTGCTGTCTTGTGGGGGTCAGGGGCTCTAAAAAGTGCTCTGTACCTGCTCTCAACTCCTAGTGCTTAGAGGCCCTTATGAAGGAGCCTGGATCCTATCACACCAAGAACTCAGTCTTGGCCTGTGCTGGCTTAGGATTTGTGCATACTCTTTCTCTAAATCCTCATTCAGAAATTTGAGTCATCTCGGACGTCTCCCTTCTTCTGTCTTATACATAATCAACCAGGACAACAGAATATGATCATTCAAATGATGTTACAAGGCACAAAAGACCCCTATGGTCTCACCTGTGTACATGTTCATCCTTATTGTTCCCTACTCTCTCTCTTGCAGTTTAGGCCCCATGTTTTTTCTAGTTCTTTTGCTTTCAATGCATCATATTTTTGTGAGCTAGCAGTGGCTCCCCTTCTGCTCACTGGAACAGATGTTGCCAGTGCCCCATCTTCAACTCTCATACCTTACCCATGTCAGGATGTCCAGCAGCCTTGCAATTGCAAGCATCTGTGCTCCTGTGTCTGAGGGCTTTCATCAAGCCAGACATGGCCAGTCTGTCCCAAGGTAGGCTGCAAATGCCAGGCACCCAACACTCCCCACCAGGAACAGACCTCCACCATGACTTGGTGTATAATGTGGATGAAAAGGGGCCACATGCTAAGCCTGACAACCTCAGGGGAGGCCTGTGTGATGGCCTTGCAAACTCAGAGCCCTAAAGTAGGCTTGTCGTTAAAAAAACTTTCTAACTAAAAGCAGGTCATGGCATGCAATCATAGCCTAGGCTGAAATCTTCCCAGAGGAAAATTGATCTTTACCTTAATTAAGCCTGCATGTTCTCTTTCTGCGCCTACAAAAACATACCTTTGGACTGTCAAAGTGATTTTCTTTATCTGGACCCCTCAAAGCATAGTCACCACACATGAGGGAGAACACAAATCCCTTCATTGTTATTGTTATATATTAATTGTTGACTGTTAACTATCCTTTACCCACCTATGTAAAAGAAGTATGTGTCTATCATTTCACCTTTTATCCAATCCCAGATGTTTCCCTGCTTTACTTTCTCCCACCTCCCTAATCTACCACCAGCAGACTTCATGTAACCCATTTCTGTCTTCACTTATCATACTGTATAAAATAAGGTGCAAAATAGCCATTTTCCAGAGCATTTTCTCAATCCTTTGAGGTTTTTCTTCCTAGCAATTGTTGTCACTTTGGTTTAAATAAACTCACAAAAATTCTCTACAGGCTTGAATGTTTCTTATGCTGACAATAATACCCCAGCTTCCTTGCCCCTCAGGTGAGATAATTCTGAGACATGTGTTTGGTGCCTGTCCCTAGAGTTACCCCACGAAGTGTGATTGTTGACTTCACACATCCTTATGGATAATTTTTCTTCCCTTTCTCTAGTCTTTATTCTCTTTCTGGTATTCATATACCTCCTAAATCACCTTTTTGCCCTCAAATCTTTGTTTCAGATTCTATTTATAAGGTGAAAACAATCTTAGACACAAATTAATGATATCGTACTTAAAGTTTCCTCTGAGATATTATCTTCTTCTAAGACTCTCCAGGCAATAAAGTGTTGTGGCTTCCATATGCCAAGGACACTGTCTGTGATCCTCTGTTGCATGTTACACTGCTTTCTAAACACCTGTTTGCCTGAGTGTCTCCCCACTGTGCTTTCTCCCAGGGAGGCACGGACTAGGCATTACCCTTCTTTCTCTCTATACCATCTTTCAGGCCCGAGAAATTTCTTTGTCTACGTATGGCTGGACCTTCCCCCTGGGTCAACCAGGGATACAACCTTGAAGCTAATCTTATTCCCACAGCCCCGGAACACAGAGCACCAAGAATAACCAATTTAGCAACCCTGAGCAGACAGGTGTATCTTTGGGCATACTGCCTCTTTGTTCTAATGTGTATAGAGCCTCCTTTGTTTCAATGTGTATATAAAATGCCTTTACTGTAAGCGAGGCATGCACTACTGTGTGGAAAGGCAGACAAACCCTGCATGGAGCACGAACACGCTCAGCACCCAGCTGCGTGCAAAGGAGAGTGGGTTGCAGGGACACCCAGACTCTGTGGTTGTTAACCTAAGTGCAGCTGTGATAGGACTGGGACAACCGTGCCTGAGGATGCCAACGCTCTTGCTGCCCAGCCAAATGGCTGTTAGCCTGTCACCTGCAGTAAACCATGTCAAATCTCCTCAAGGCTCCATGTTTGTCACCAGACCAGAGGCCTCCCCACTATCAGAACCTACTGGTCCAGAATCTCTAGGGCCTGACACCATCCACCACCTCTCATAGAGTGGGTATGAAGGGATGGGTAGCTTGTTGCCAAGTGCTTGGCAGGCATTATGGTTCAGAGAAAAGAGTATTGTACATGGTGCCAGAAAATTGAATTGGGTCCCTATCATTCCTTTGTTCCTGTGTGACTAGAAACTAGCCACCCAACCTTTTGCGATCTCAGTTTCCTCTGTGTCGGAAATGTGTTACCGGAAGCAAGGCATCTTTGGTTGTCTCCACCAAAGCTAATAGAAGATAAAAGAGTCTTCCTTTTGGCACACCACTAAAGATACCGCCAACAGAGGGCTGGTCTCCACCCCGAAGACTGGCCTTCACTACCCAAATTTAATATTCTTCCCCTGGGGTGTGGAAGGAAAGTCCTGGAAGCCCAGGGGCTGGGTCAGGAAATCTGGCACACTCAGCGATAATGGCGATGATGGCTTCGTGCTTCAGTGAACTCACAAAACGCAGAGTAATTTCCCTTCCACTTATCTACCAGCCTCGTGGAAGGAGAGCTACTCTCCCACCCCCTCCCTCTCCCTTAGTTAGTCATGACTCATTAACTGCCACCGGCGACTAAGCTTTATTCTAATTTTCATGATCTAATTCAGAGATGTTTTCAGCTAAAGATCAGGATATAGGTTTTTGACTTAGCTAATGAAATCTCTAATGACAATTGCACACAGGACACCTTAAAGGGAAGGATGAGTTGCAGCCCTCTGCTAATGCCATTCACTAATGGCTCCTTTAAGGGGAAAAGCAAAGTCTGTGTACTCATCTCCCTAAAGCACAGTGCTACTCTGGGGGTCTGGGCCGCAAGAAGGGGGTTGGAAAAGAAGCATTTGCCTTTCTCTTCTTTTCTTTTGATATGGTGTAAAAGTGGGCTTTTCAAGGGTAATAATGATTTTCTTTTAATAGGATTGATTTATAAATGTGTATATAAGCAAAATGATCTTAATATAAAAAAAAAAAAAATTTGGGGATCCTAGAATAATTACTCATTAAGGAGGGCAGATTCCTTTCCCAATCAGCTGGGCATCCAAAGCAAGTAGAAACCACAGCAAGCCCAGGAACATTTAAAATGCAGTCTCAGAATTCTTGCCTGACCCCCATGGGGGAGGGTCTCTGACTCTCTAGGGCTCTTTATTGGCCCCCAACATTCTCCTATCCTCGCCCCAGAGAGTGAAAACATCAGTTGAAGGTGGAAAAGCCTGGGAAGAGAAAAGTCTTTAAAATCATAGCGCTTCATCATTTGGCGTTGACAGCTTTATAATCTCTGTTCTGATGCAAGCCAGCTGGTCCAAGCAGAGTTTAAATCAGCAGACCTAAGCAAGTGAAGACACAGGCTTCGGGAGCAGGAAAGGCAGCCCCCAAATTGGCTGAATGCATGCCAGCACCCCACTACCTGCTTGCTCCCACTGCTTTCTATTACCCTAAAGTCATGGGGGGAGAAGGAGCACTTTCTGCACCCCCCAGGTTAAGCATGCAGTCACCACTTTGAAGTATAGGAGTTGAGGGTCTGTTTGTTTGTTTGTTTACTTTGCTTTCTTTCTTACTCTGTCTCCTTCATCTGATTTACCTTGACGTGGATGTCAAGTCATCCCAACTGAACTCCTTGGGTCTTTTTTTTTTTGGCTTTGTTACTGGGCATCCTTCCACATTGGGAGGTGAAAAATGCTCCCGTTAATCTCCCATGTGCTCCTCAATCTTTGTCTTTTGGAGTGTCTGCTTTGGGCTACTTCTTCTCCGGAGTTTGACAGTTTTATGCGCCAGCTAATGTTTCTCATGTAACCTCGGGTGCTTTTTCATGGTCTGAGGAAAGCTCTTTTGAATTTAAGAGGTCGGGATGGTGGAGTGAGGGATCTGGTACAAGGATGAAAGTAAAAATTATTACTCCCCTGGGGAAGCCATCATATATTTTCCAGCCTCTGGTGACCATGGCAGTGAGGAGGGACTGGCTATGTCTTACACATCTATGTCACTTCAGCACTTAGCATAGCACTTCATACACATTGCTGGGACTAGAAATTTGTGTGAAATGAATAAATGGATGAAGGAATAAATTTTAGACTGTCTCCTCTATGGTAAGAAAGCTGGAGAACATCATCAAAATTGAGATCTCAGTCCCCAGAGGAAAACAATATTACAGTCTGTGATTCTAGAGACCAAATTTGGGTTTGATATTGTGACCTTAAGCCATTTTGTGCAAGAAGGGAGTTGATTGCCAATGCAAATGCCATCTCAACTGCCTGAAATACATGCCAAGCTTAGCCTCCAGAATGCTCCTTGCCCTTTCAAAAGTATACTTCATTTTAGAAGAGTAATAAAACAGGCATTCAAAAACATATGCTGTCATGAGATGCTATGGAGGGAGCATGGAGGGAGACACAGTGGTCCAGGCACTGGTGGCTAGGATAGAAAGTACCATGATTGGCATCCTACCGGACTCCAACAGGAAGTCTGACCAAACTGTGGCGTGGCTGAGACAGCTCTGAGCACGTACAGCCAAGCAGAAGCGGAGAGAGAGGAAACCTGAGGAATGGGGCAGAGAAGTAGAAATATCTACTTCTGCTCAGGAATAGGCAGGGAGAAATAAGACATTGAACAGCTTGGGATTAGATGGAGATGCCATCTCAGATGCATAAAGCATGGGAAACAGAATACCAGCTATAACATCTAACAGGCCTGCTTTCTCATCTGAATAGCTATACAATCTACTCAATAAACCTCTCTGAGCCTTACTTCCTTCACCTGTAATGTGGGGATAATAATAGCATCTAACTCGTAAGCTTGGACAGAAGGACAAGTTAAATACTCAAAAACTTTATTAAGACCACATGCCATGAAGTATTCTGAGCTCAGAGGATAGAGAACCAGGCAGACCCTGCTCCTGTGGCATTTCCATTCCAGTGGGAGGCAGCACTAGGTCCTCACACAGAAGAACAAGATGACGTCAGGTTTAGGGACATGCTATAATGAAAATTAAAAGGGCATCTGTGGCAGTTGACTCCTGGCTCAGGGACGGAGGAAGAGGCTGTCAGAGAGGAGAAGATCTCTCTGAGGATGTGACAGATGAGCTGTCACCTGCATGGCAAAGCAAAGTCCAACAGGTGAAGGTCTGAGGGCAGAGCACCAAGCTGAGGGACTAGCATGGGCGACGCACTGGGGTAGAGAAGAGCCTACTGTGTTCTCGGCCAGAGAAAGCCTGGGTGGCCCTGGCAAGTTAGCAAGCAGGGGAGAGGACCAGGGGAGGCAAAGCTGGGATCTAATGTTTATCTTTAAAAAATCGCTCTAGATAGGAAAGGCATGTATGTAAAACAGCTCATGCCATATGTTAGGGGCACATTTATCATGGAGATTATAGAAATGCTTGTAAGGTGGTGAGCAGTGTCAGACACATAATACGTGTGATAAGAGGTTTTCGCGAAGCATGTGGTGTGTGCTTAGCTACTTCCTAAAGATAGTAATTCAAAGATTAATTAAGAAAAAGACTTGCTTTTAGCAGTTCACAGTCTGGTAAAAACACACCCAAAGATCATGATAATAGATAGTGGTAAGTTGGCGCTAGCTAGAAGGGAAAAGAGGTAGTTTCAGCTGGAAGAGAAACAGCATCATGCATGCAGCTGTGTGGTGTTTTGCCAAAGATCACAGTGGTAGGTGGCATTCTGGAAGGCTAGGGACCCAGACTGGGCTCACCTAGTGGGGCATTTGTGAGCCCAGAGAATGAACAGAATGCATCCTGTTGGTGATGGGGAGTCACTGGCGAGTATTCCACAAGAGGGTAGTTTGCCAAGGACTGTCATTTTGAAAGATCCTTCAGGGTGGAGGGTGATTTGAAAAAGATATAACAGAGATGCCCTGCAAGTTTAGGTAGTCCTGACAACAGTCCAGGTGACAACGAGGAGATAAGGGCTGGACCTGGGTGATTAAAAAAAAAAAAAGAAATGTAAAGCAGGCAATGGTTTACTGAATATTTTGGAGGAGTACCTTGGCAGGATCTGACACAGAGTTAGGCACTCAATAAAAATGTTGTTTTTTGGTTTGTTTGTTTTTGTTTTTGTTTTTACATTAAATTGGTCGGGTTGGAAGGGTAGAGTGGAGATAGTCTCTCTCAGGGTAGTAGGATGTGACTTTAGAGGTCAGGTGCTAAACAAACAATAAATGCCTGCTATTGTCATAATTACCATCAGATTCAGAGTCACAGACTGTTTCAGTAAAACTCCTCAAGGAGGTGAGGAAGAGGAGAAAATGGTCCCCATCTCAGGCGCTCTGGGGTTGGGGAGTGAGAGGCAGGCTGGTGGGCTAAGATCTGGGCATTACTCCAGGTTGCAAGAGGGAGTCAGGGCATGACAGACCACACAGTGTGCTCTGTTATTGGTTCTGATTACTACACACAGTTGGTCAGAGTTTCTGCTCATTAACAGCACCACGCCCAGGTGAACAAAAACCTTGTTCCAAACAACCAGAGGGAGTCTGGGGGGTCCTCAGGAAGTCCACATTAGCTGCTAATAGGTCACTCACAATGCCTGTCTTCCCTCTTCACCTTCAGTAAGAACATGCTGCCTCATTTTGACCTTCAGAAAGGGTTTCATCTGGAACATGCAATGACTGTGGGGTCCACAACAACCTTAGGACTTCAGCAAGTTTGCCACAGCTTTGAACTGTGAAACAATGATGGAAGGCCTGTCTAGAAGCTCCTGGGTTTTCTCACCATTAGTCACTTTTGGGGACAATTTCCCAGGGCCGAGAGATCAGAGGAAGAGGCTGACATCTCTACCATTACATTAAGAGTCTATTACTTCATATTTAAGGAGGTGCCCTCCTTGCAGCAACAAAACATTGTAGATATCCTCTGCACCAGGTGGCAGGTGGTAAGTGTTTCTGTAGGACAGGGCAGGATGGATGGGGTACTGGGAAGGATCTGTCCTAAAGAACAGAAAAACACCTATCACCCTTGCCCAGGGTAGGGCAACGGTCTGTTCCAGGACCCAGCTGAAACCAGCAGACTGTGAGTCATAGGGGAGGGGTTCATCAGTCTCTGGGGGATTTAGTGAGAACCATCTCTGATCTGCCCTGGATCTAGCTGGCATGTCATGGATTAGTCTTTCTTCTACAGTCATCGGCTCCAGCTGAACTCAGCTGTTTTTGATGACTTTCCATCTGTCACATTCAGTCAAACCAGATGGGTTGAAGTTACATGTGTAGCTCTATGTCTTCCAAACTCAACTAAAAAGGAGTCAATAGAGAAATTTTTTGAAGGTTATAAACCCACGGGGACAACTAGAGGAGTCAAGGAAGCAGCTGATGTCAAGAGATAACAATTTTTGAAGAGGAACATTACAGAGGGAATAACAATTGATTTAACAAGGAATAAAAGCTGAATTATAAGTGCCTGTAATTCAGTTACAAACTGGAAACCAGGTGATTGGTGCCTACAGACACACACATACACACTCACACACACATGCGTGCATATGCACACACACACCGAAGGCATCAGGTAGGCGAGGGGAAGGAGGAAAGAGGCCCAAAATATTAAAATTTGGGGACAGTCTACGTATACAAGGAGCATTTGCTTTCCGAATATGGGTGAGCACCTAAGAATCAACCATTTAAAAAATGGGTCTCACTTTGACCCTTGCGGACAAAGGGAAGAAAGTCATCATGAGTGCATGGCAAACCATTCCACTAAATGTGACTCTCCCCATCCCAACCAAAGGTCATGCCAGGCTGTGGGTCCCAAGGTCCGAACTGGGCAAGGGTGCATAGCCCTCCGCAGCCTCAGGCAGTGAGAGACAGCCCTCCAGGGGGAGCTCTCTATGATTTGGATGAAATCTGCTCTGTCATTGGCTAATAGACAAAGACACTCAGGAGCCCTCTTTTGTGATTTATCTAGCATAAGCATTTACTTAAGGACAGAAAGCAATAGCTACCATTTTGTACAGGGGATTGAATTCTTTTCCAATTGGAGCAAAATCCTTGAGAGGATCTGGCAAATCTTTACTCTGCCTACAGCCCCAGGATCTCCTATGCATTTTATTGACCACTGGGCAGTAACCTTGCAGTGACTTTCTCCTCACAGCCCCTCTGAGGGCTTCTCTCAGGCAGCAGGGTGTCAGTAGATTCTGTGCTTCCTAAAAAAACTGAAGCCTTGAGGGATCTGATCCTCAGAGGTGAATTCAATACCTCTTTATTGCTCTGCCCAGGATAAAGCACGGTATTGGCTCATACCCTCTCTACCATGCTCCTGAGGTTTTTAAATCAAGCCTGACCACACTGAGCAGACCAAGATGCAAAAAAAGAGCATCTGAGGGTTATTTCTCAGGGCCTGCTCCCACCCACCAGGCCTTGTTGGCCTGACTCATGCATAGGAGTCAGAGGAAAGTGTTCTTCCTCCAATCGCTGCCCACTTGCTACCTGACTCTGAGTCACTCACTTAAGATTCTCAGTGTCCCCATATAGAAAGTGGTGTGGAGGAACTGGGCCTACGTGTGTGTATGTACGTGTGTGTTTGTGTTGGTTTTGTTCGGGCTTAAAAAAAAGTTGCAAACATGGTAGAACATAGTTTCTAAATTGGCTTGATCAAGATTTTCCAAATGCTACATCTCACACAACCACAGTACAATGATCAAAATTCAGGACATTGATATTGATACGACGCTACTTTCTGATCCTATAGACCTATTCAAATGTCTCCACTTGTCTTTTGTTGGGCCAAGATCCAATCTAGGATCACACATTCTATTTAGTTGTTAAGTCTTCATAGTCTCCTTGTGTCTTTTAGGGTATTTTTTGTTTGTTTTATTTGTTATTACTACTATTATTGATCACCATTCTAATGTTGTTGCTGATATTATTATTCTCTTGAATAATAACAGTCTTACTATCAAATAAAATAGATTGTTTTAAAAACTCCCTTCTAGAATTTATATGCAATAAATTGAATCCTTTTTGCTGTTTGGATATTTTGCCAGCCAAATGGGAATGTCTGTGCAGTACCCTAATCTGAGCTTCTGGGAGCTGAGCTTCTGATCACTATACAGGCAGGTCTCCTGCCCTCTAGAACCTTTGACTCTAAGTACGGGACAGCCTTGTTATGTGTGCAGCCAGGGTTGTATAAAAATGATGGGATGGGATCGAACATCTCACCTTAGCTGGCTAAACTCCAACTGAGCTCATTGGCCCCCAATGTTAGCTAGTTTTTACCCAGATAAATGAGTATGAGAGAGGGGTTGTACCCTGCAGAGGTGAGGTGAGGGAAAGCAGCCAGGATTGGGGGGAGTAAGGTGAAATCCAGCCTGGAGTCTGCTCACTGCACTGGCAGTAGGTTGTATCTGCCCCAGAAGGGTGCCTTTTCCTAATTAGCACAATGCGCTAGTGGCAGTCCTGCTCAGCCTGGTGCCCTCACTTAAGTCAGAAAGCCAGTCACTTTAACAGCAGGAGACAGAGAGGGACAGCATGACTGATTCAGAGGAAATGTGCATGGAGGCAGGGGGTCACCTGGAATGCCATTGCTACTCAGGAAGGTGGCAAAGATGGAAATGGTCACGTCTGCAGCTCCTTAGCCAGGGAGGGGTACCTGGCAAATACACCTTCCTTCCCATCCTGCTGCAAGCCCTCAGCCTCCTGGTGACTGTCCTTGGGTAGCAAACACTTTATTTAGTGCCCTTACTTGGAAAAAATATGGAGTTATTTTCAACATATGTTAAAAAGAAATCTATTTTCACCATAAAAGCAATAACTGCTCATTAAAACTTTTTAAAAAAAAATGTCAAATAAAAACAAAAATAAATACTTTCTGTAGCCACTGCAAGGAAGCACTGTTAATAATTGTGTTTTGTGCTCAGCTTTCTAATAAAACTCTTCTATATATGGATGTATTTTTACATTGCTATTATTACATGCTGTCTTGCTTTTTAACTTGCCATTAAATCATAAATGCTTGATGTTATTACATCACTCAATATATTACATCAATTTTACATACTATCCTCAATTTTAATATCTGTGTAATGTTACATTGAGTGATTATGCTGTGTTACATAAATTTTGCATTATAATTGGGCATTCATGGGGTCCTAAACTTTTACCATTAAAAATTACACTTAGCCCTTTATTTAGGATTATTTCTTTTAAGATAGAATCCCAGAAATACTATTACTTGGTTCAAGACCATGAATATTTTGATATTCTTGAGAACTATACCTTAGCTTTTACTATTCATATTGCTTCATTCATTCTTATTATTTTGTAAATAGTTACTGTGTTCCCACTATGCTCCAGGTGCTATGCTGAGAACTGGGTATTCAGTAAAGGAAAGAAGTCACAGTGTCTATGAACACAGTAAATTTAGTAGAGGAAAAACTTCAGTGTAATCATTAAATAAATGTATAGTTTAAAATGGTGGCAAACACTATGACTAAAACTAGAAGAAACTTTGAGAAAGTAGAACTGAAGAATCTGTTTGCGATAGGAAGTAGGTTAGGGAAGACTTCCCTGAGAACATCACTTCAGCTAAAATCTAATCGTGCAACAGAGTTAAACAAACTAAGAGTGGAGTAAAGCATTGTCCACGTAGAGCACATAGCATGTGCAAGGGCCTTTGAGCACAAACAGAGCTTGGTATATAGGGAATTGAAAGGACACCACTGATCGCAGAAGGCAAGGAGCAAGAACAGCAAACATAAGGTAAGGATGGACAGATAAGCTTGGCACAAACAACACAAGGATTTGTAGTTTTATTGTAAGTGCAGCAGGATGCTGGGAAGCTATTCAACAGGCCTAGGCAGGAAAACAACATGAGATTTATGTGTTTCGCAAGGGCTAGGGGCAGACGATGAGGGGATTGGGGATGATGACTAAATAGTTAGAGATTTCTTTACAGAGTAATGAAAAAAATATTCTAAAATGGATTATAGTGATGGATGCATGACTCTGAAGATACTAAAAGCCTTCGAATTGTATACTTTAAAAGAGTGAGTTGTATGGTATGTGCACTATCTTTCAATAAAGCTATTTCTAAAATGGGAAGCTGCTTTGTGGTGAAGAATGTGCTGTAGGTGGCAAGAGTGGGTTGAGTACATCAGTTTGTAATAGTCAAGTTGGGGCTTGATTGATGTGTTGTTCTAGGGTGGTGACCATGGAAAAGGGAGCAGTAGGCAGATTCCAGATATATTTTTTCACTTACATTAACTTCACAGATAGAATATAAGCTTCTCAAGGCTAGAGATTTCTATTCTTTTACTAAACACACTTTTCCCCCCATCTTTATTGAGACACAATTGACAAATAAAATTGTACTATATTTAAAGTGTACAGCATCGTAATTTGATATACGCACATACATTGTGAAAGGATTCCCACCATCTATTACCTCACGTAGTTCCCTTTTTGTGAGTTTGTGAGAACACTTACCTGCTCTCTCAGCACATTTCAGGTATATGATACAGTGCTATTAACTATAATCACCATGCTGTACAGTACATCCTCCAAACTTATTCATCTTAGAACTATATTCTTTTACTAGTTTCTCCTCATTTCTTCCACCCTGCCCCCCAACCCTGACAACTGTGATTCTACTTTCTTTCTATGAGTTTGACTTTTCTTTCTTTCTTTTTTCTTTTTTTGTATTTCACATATAACTGTGGCATATCATTGCAGTATTTGTCTTTGGCTTATTTCACTTAGCATAATGCTTTCCAGGTTCAGCCATGTTGTTGTAAATGGCAGAATGTTACATAGGTCACCTTTTCTTTATCTGTTTATCTGTCAGTGGACACTTAGGTTGTTTCCATATCATGACTATCGTAAATAAACATGGGAGTGCAAATACCTCCTTGAGGTAGCTTTGTTCCATTCAGATAAATAACCAGAAGTGGGATTGCTGGATTACATGATAGCTTTATTTTTTACTTCTTGAAGAACCTCCATACTATTTTCCATAACAGCTGTACCAATTTATAGTCCCACCAACGGTGCACTAGTGTTCCCTTTCATCCATCCTCACCATCATTTGCTATTTCTTGCCTTTTTGATGATAGCCGTTCTAACAGGTGTGAATTGATGTCTCATTATATTTTGATTTGCATTTCTCTGATGATTAGTGGTGTTGAGCATCCATTTCCTCAACAAATACTTGTTCGACATTTGTATATTTTCTTTTGAAAAATGTCTCTTCAGGTCCTTTGCCCATATTTAAGTTGCTTTATTTAAATAAACAGTTCTTCATCCTAGTTCATAGGACTGGGTTTGAGAATTTGATAAGACAATGGGAGGACAAAGAAAAAAATCAAGAACGTACTTAGGAGAAAATTGGAGACCTGCTCGAGGAGGAAATTTATTGAAATTTAAAGAATGAGTACAATTTTACCAAGAGAAGAGAAACCTGGAGATGGAGAGTGGAGTGAGAGAACTGGATGGTGGAGAGGGGGAAAGCTGGGAGAGCGTTATGAAACCTGAAGGAAACAGCACTGGTCAAACTGCCGCCAAGAAGTCTGGAAAAGCATCATTTGGATGTGAACTAGGCAGCAGTCCACAAAAATGACTTCAGACCAAAGTCCCCTGGGTTGTTTATTAAAATACAGATGGTAGCAGAGACAAAGCTATGTGTTCACCAAACCATGTCACGTTCTCCTGGGACGCTTGGGAAAACTCCTTTCTAGCAGCCTGTGGTGAATTAATTGCACAAATCACCCTATTGGTTCGTTCATATATTCCTCTATTTTGGAAGAAGGCCCTTTTGATGGTCCCACCCACATGGACTCAGGACTTGGTACTTTTTCTATTAGTTTCTTAAGGCTTCTATAACAAATCACAACTTAGCGGCTTTAAGTGATAGATACTTATGATAGTTCTGGAGGCCAGAGGTCCAGAATGAGTTTCATCAGGCAAAGATCAAGTTGCTGGCAGAGACATGTTTTTTTCTGAGGGTTCCAGGGAATAATCCATTTCCTTGCCTTTTCCAGTTTTTAGATACTGCCTAGATTTCCCGGCTCACATTCCCCCCCATCTACACGGCCACCACTGGCTGGTCAAGTATTTCTCATGATGTCATCTCTCCTGTTTTAACTTCTGCCTCCCTCTTTCCCATTTAAAGGCCCTTATAATTACATTAGGCCATGATAATTTTCTCTTGTTAAGGTCAGTTGATTAGCAACTTTAATTCCCCCTTGCCATGAAGCATAACATTTTGATACATTACCGAGATTAAGATGTGAACATCTTCAGGGGGCCATTATTCTGCCTACCACAGTGCACCCCCCAGCCTCCAAAGATTTCAATCTCACATATAAAATACTTTTACCCTACCTCAAGTTTCCCAAAGGGGGACCTTGTCATCTCAAGACATTACACGGGCTTTGGCCAATGAGTCAGTTGCAAACATGACACAGTAGAGGACAGAGCAAAGGTTTGGAAAGATTTCTGCACTGAGACTTGCTCTCTTGCTTCTCTTAGAAGACTGAGCTGCTGTGAAACATGCCCATGATAACCTGCTGGATGATGAGAGGTTCAGGGACAAGTCCTTCCCGTTTTTCCAACCAACAGTCAGCCAACCACCAGAAGCAGAATCTAACCTAAAGATGTATGAGTCAGCGCAGTGAAGTCCAGTGTTAATTGCCAACCCACAGAATTGTGAACTAACGACAGGAGCGAAGCTTTGTGGTGGTTTATTACATAGCAACACATAACTGATAGGGCCTTTCATAGCTAGGTGGGCTCATGCAACTAGTTTTGACCAATGGAATGAGGACATACGCCACTTTCAGGCCGGGTCCCTAAAATCTTCTGTAAAGCTGTGCATCAAGGGAGAGCAGAGGGTTGTAAGGAGACTCTGGAAGGGAGTGGGCAGTCCAAATGAAAGGAGCATGAGGCCACTTACTACCTAAAGGACAGCTGCCCAGAAAACCACCCAGCCAGGAATATCCTTGCTCGGCTGATCAGGTGCTGGGGTGAGATGTTATATTAGTCACTAAAATTTGTATATTGTTTATTTGTCATGGTAACTAGCATTAATGACCCTAATATTTGGGATTGCTATCTGATGATTGATACTAGGTGAATTGATGTGTGTACCAGGCTTAATTTGATACTACAGGGGTGGGCCAAAGTGGGTTTATAGTTGTAGTACACCTAAATACTACAATAATTAAAACATGATGATACAAAAAACTCAGTGTTTTCTGTTCTCACAACTATAAACCTACCTTTGCCCACCCTTGTATACCAAATCCATAGACTAGATATTGGGGAAGGGTATATGTCGAGAAATGAGTGAATTAGGTAACAGAATATGAACTATTTTTATGTCTGCTAAGGCATTTATTTATTGTTTTAAGCAATAAAAGGCCAATAGCCATATTTCAACACAAGAGTGACAAAAGTGAACTATGACTGTCAAATGCTTTTTTCCTCTCTCTCTCTTTTCCATACTTTGCTACCTAACATCACACTGTGATCACTGCCAGTATTAAGTAAATAATTGTTTGAAGAAAGACAGGAAGGAGCCACGTGAAACGGTGTTATCAGTATCCTCATAGTTCTGAAGGTAGTGAAAGCATTTGCATAATTTTCATTCTTTATTAATTGTACCCATTGCTTTGATTTCTGATATTGAAAGTTCTTACCTGAGTTGGTTTAATGTCTGGAGCTATGCTTTGCTCTCTTTTAATCCTCTTCAAGGGATGCACCAGTTCTGTTCATCTGCCTGTGGAAGGGCTGCCTATAACAACTCCAGACTGTGAAATGAAGCTCTATTGATTTCTGTAGAATTCAATCAGCAGAAAGCCAGTCTAGGCCTATGTGAAGTTTGCATGTTCTCATGTTCTCATATCCCTTTCACAACAAGGGACACATCATCTTTTGAAGATAGGTTATTAAAATGTTAGGTTCAGAGAAGGTCTTAGAAGTGCCAGAAATCTTTGCCTTCTCTATCCTCTTTCCCTCACTGTAAATTTCCGTGCCTGATTCATTCAGTGAGAAATCAGCTGTGCTGCGCTCCCATTACACTTCATCTTATTTTTACCCAGCATCCTTTGCCCTGCCTTTTTCACGGTTACTCAGCCTTGCTGATATAGTAAGCTGTTTACAGTATATTTACTAGATCATTTAGTTAAAGGCAAGGTACTCAAGGTAGGCATTTTTATTTTACGGGGTCTGTCCATGTTGCCCAGGACCAAGAAATTAGTGGGGGTGACCCTTCCTCAACACTTTATCTGTCATATTAATGGTTTATGCAGTAACCAATGGATGCCAACTTTATTAAAGGATGTTAATGAATAAAAAATACGATCAGAAAACAATAATTAACCTTGACTATAAAAGTATTAACCAGAGGCAATCAATCACCTTCTCAAGCTTAGTAAACACTTAGAATGTATTAACGGTCCCTGAAGGAGTAATTAAAGAACTTAGCTGTTTTGTTTCAAACACAAGTAACAAAGGGTCAGGCACAAAGTGCACATGTGGTAATTGCGGATGAACATTAGCCAAATGGTTGACATTCGGTGTGGCACTCATAGAGCCAGATGCTTTCCGATACCCAAGTCTGTAACATCTCCAAGCATTCCTTTCCCTACGAGACAAATCAGGGATAACACCACCTGCCACACACTACCTGAGCATTGCCTATACGAGCTGATTCTTTCACACTTCATTCATACTGTAATAACAATAATGTTAACAATGTATCTTGCATCTTGCAAAATTGCTTTCAATGTAGATGATAAACATGTGCACTGTTACCAGAAGTATATGATTATGTAGGTTTTATTCCACTCTGGTCAGTATTATGTTTTTAACATTGAGGAATAATTAGTATGTAATAAGCTGCACACATTTAAAGTATACAATTTGATAAGTTTTGGCATGTGTATAGATCCATGAAACCATGACCATGATTGACATAGGGAACAAATCCATCACCCCTAGAATTCCTTGTGTCTCTTTCTAATTTTCTAATTCCCAAACCCCTGACACCTGGCAAGTAACTGCTATTCCTTTTGTCACTGTAGATTAATTTGAAATTTTTAAAGAATTTTATGTAAATGAAAATAGCATAGTTTGTTCACCATAATTATTTTGAGATTTGAGATTCACACATTTTACAGAGGCATCAGTGTATCTTTCTCTTCTATTGTTAAGCAATATTCCATTATATGGAGAAATCACAGCTTTTTTATCCATTCATCTGCTGTTGGACATTTGGGTTAATTGGAGCTTTTGGCTATTACAAATAAAGCCGTTATGAACATTTGCATAGAAATCTTTGTATGGTCATATGGTTTTATTTCTCTTTGGTAAATATCTATGGGTCATGTAACATGAGTATTTTTAATTTTTTCATGGACTGCTAAACTTTTTTCCAGAGTTGTTCTACCCTTTTATATTCTGAGCAGTTTATGGCAGTCTCAAAATCTCATGAAATTGAATATAAACTGTTGTATTTATTATTAGTACTCATTTCTCTTGGGGGAAGGTCTATAGCCTAAATATTTGCAGCCAATATATTTCCAATATTATGTTTCATTTTATGTAGTTATTGCCATTGCTTAATAACTATCCATTTGGTTCTAATTTAAGGACAAAAAGGTATTTATTTTTAATTTTTTTGACTTCATGGAATGGATATATTTTGTAGAAAGGTTTTCTTCCTGTCCTCATATCTTTCATCCTCAGTTGTCATGATGCAGAATTCTTCTAAAAGCTTCACTTACATTTTATTTCAGTGTGCTCATGATCATAACTTTTATTTTTGCTGTTCTTGTGCTTTATTAGTTCACCTTGAAAGCTTAACCCCACTTTCTAAAGCTGGATATGCTTTTCTCAGGCCAAAAAACACATCTGATAAAA
The DNA here is from genome assembly GCA_004026585.1 of Noctilio leporinus. NCBI lineage: Eukaryota > Metazoa > Chordata > Mammalia > Chiroptera > Noctilionidae > Noctilio > Noctilio leporinus. The sequence continues at coordinate 163,338 of PVIW01001357.1, read as the reverse complement.
GGACACACAACATTTCCAAGATTATGGCCTGAATAGTTGAGTATATTTCTGCCTGCTGACCAAGGCAAAGTGAGAGTCAGCTAATAAGCTGACTGAACAGGAAGACGCCTGCCTTCTCTGGGTTTGGGGCAAGTAACAACTTTTGTTATCTGCCGCTAAATGTATGGTTTTCTTTTTTAACATTGGATAGGGCTGGTGTTTGGGAAGGGGTATTCAATAGTATTCCTTGGGACTTTGCCAGCATTTTCTCATAATAGAAAGTGAGAAAGAACCGTCTGACAATACTGTGTATGAGGTCTGACTGGACAAAGTCCAGCCATTGTTAATACAATGAGAACCGTTGGCGTGACATTAATGTAACCTGGCAGCCAAGGAGAGTGAACTGGAATGAGCATATGTGAACAATGATGACTTCACTGTACTAGTCAGTAGGGGCAGTAGATGCCATTGAGTGAGCATGTGTACTGTGTGGCCAATGCATTAAAAATGACTGAGCAAGAAGATCAACAAATCTGCATCAAATTTTGTGTTAAGTTAGAACGTTCCTCTGCAAAAACTATTCAGATAAATCAGAAGGCCACAGCTATGGGCAACTGGTGATTGGCAGCTTCATTACAACATGCCTGCTCATGCATCATGTCTTGTGCACAGTTTTTTGGCAAAACATCAAATCGCCCAGGTGACTTTGCCCTTCTACAACCCAGATTTGGCACCCTGCAACTTCTGGCTTTGTCCAAAACTAAAATCACTTTTAAAAGGGAAGAGATTTCAGACCATTGATGAGATTCAGGAAAACACAATGGGACAGCTGATGGCATTGGGAGAACTGTGTGAGGTCTCAAGGCACCTGCTTGAAAGGGGAGTGAGGTGTCACTATCATACGTAGAATGTTTCATGTATCTCCTTCAGTAAATGTTTCTTTTTCATAGTACATGTCCAGATACTTTCAGGACAAACCTTGTCATATATAGAAAGAGAGTCCCCAACTTATAATAGTTCAACTTAGGATTTTTCTCCTTTGCTGTGGTGTAAAAATGATACACTTTTTGTAGAAACTGTACTTCAAATTTTCAATTTTGGTCTTGGCCTAGGCTAGCAATGTATGGTTTGGTACTCTTCTGAAGCTGGGCAGAGGCAGAGAGCCACAGCTCCCAGCCAGCCACGTGATCAGGAGGGTAAACATCCCATGTTCTACAGTGCACTGTGCTGCCAGCATTCTTTTAATATTATGCCCTAAATATGGTTAAGATAGGCTAGGTGTATTAAATGCATCTTTAATCTAATGTTTTCAATTTACAATGCATTTATCAGAGCATAACCCCACTGTAGGTAAAAAAAATATATATATATATGTATGTGTGTGTGTGTGTGTATATATATATATATATATATATATATATATATATGGCACCAGTGATTGTACCATTTAAAAAATAATATATTATTATAATATATCATATATATTTACTATATAATATATATTATTGGTATGATAATATGTCTCATAAATATATATACTTATATATTTTGTAATATACATTATTTGGTATAATAACTTATTATTATTATTTGGTACATTTGAGTGCATTATTTGGTATAGATATTTGGTATGTGCATATATCAATCCAACTGATTCCAAGTAGAAATAGTTATATATTTTGATCTGACAGCAATATCACTCTTTGAGTATATGTGTGCATCTTATCATTTGATAGGGCTGCTAAAATAAATAAGATTGTGTGCATTAACTCTGGAAAGCATTTTTCTTGAAGACTTGAGGGAGCCTTGAGACTTTTCTTTCAAATAACTGTTTGTGGAAGAACCACTGAGATCAGTTTTTCTATGGTACTACTATTTCACCACTTTGGAAAAGAGTTGGGCATTATCTACTGACCATGAACATACTCATATCATTTGAGCCAACAATGCCACTCCTAGGTAACATTCATGCATGGGCACACACACATACACAAGTTCAACATAAATGTGTTTGCATGCACCAAAAGATGTAAATAAGAATATGTATTGCTGCACTTGGTGTTATAAATCTAAATGGGGCTGAGTGAAAAAGGTAAAGGAATTAAGAAAAAAAACCCTCATAGGCACAGACAACAGTATGGTGATTACCAGGAGGAAAGGGGGATGGGGAAGTAGAAGAGGGTAGAGGGGGAATAAATGGTGATGGAAGGAGTCTTGACTTGGGGTGGTGAACACACAATACAATATTCAGAAAATACATTATAGAATTGTACACCTGAAACCTATATAATATTATTAGTCAATATTAAAAAAAATGTTTATAGCTGCATTTGGGGTTATAAATTTTAAACAATCTAAATGTCTATCAACATTAGAACGGATAAATACATCATGGAATATTTATAGAGGGAATTCCACACAGCAATGGAAATAAATGATGTGTTTCTACATGCCGCAGCATGAATGGATCTTACAAATACCATATTGGGCAAAATAAATCAGCTATGCACCCCCACACACACACACGGATACATGGTGTATGATGAAGTTAAAGAAATAGGCAAACTAATCTAGTATGTTTGAGTGTGCATACTCATGTAATGTAACTGTAAAGAAAAGCAAGAAAGTTATTAGGATATTGGATTCAGTAGTTAGGATAGTGGTTACTTTCCTGGAGGAAGGCAGGACCAGAGGTTGGGCTGGGTACAAGGGAGGATTCTCAGGTGTTGAGTGCTAGATCATGATTATGAATGTTCTGCATGTTGACAAGTCATCGTTTATATAGTTTTGGTCTTTGTAGTTTTCCATATAAAATTTATACTTAATGAATTTATTAAAAGAAAGGTTTAAAAATGTCCTCCAGCCACTGTCCAAGGAGGTTGATCTGGACAGGTCACAAGCCGGTCGCAGCTGCCATTTCTCTGTGGTGCTGCTCCTGCTGACGCCCCCTGACCCAATCGCCTTTGACTCCCCAGAGACACCACGTAGTTCTGTGTGCTCCCCAATCTCTGTCTCAGATTTCTTTTTCAGATGATGTCTTGACATTCTACCCATGCCCATCTGTTTCTCCAGGTGCTTCATCTTTGGCTAACTTCTTCTCATACAAGTAGGTGTCAGTGGCTTCTTCTAGCAGCTGTGGCTGCTGCAGCTGGAGGCAGGCCTGCTTGGCTGGGGCGGGGGCCATCTACAGAAGTCTCTGGAACAACAGTCTCATCTTCCCCATGCTCTTTGTCCCCAGAGACCTGGACACAGGATGCTTAGCTACCATCCTCTGGCCTAAGAGCCCCTAGGAGTCAGCCTGTATGTCCTTTTATCTGCAAGACCCCTTTCTCTATTTTGTCAACTTTCTTTTTTCCAGATTCCAGATATCTCTCCTTTAGATGTTATTAGGGCAAAAGACACAGAGAGACATCAGGTAGAGGGAAAAAGACCTCACTGCGCTGATTAGTTGGCTTTAAAAATAACAAATCACTATCCTCAAAGTGAACTTACCTAGATATGTCCTTTTAAAAAATAATAATCATCATTGACCTTTTTCTCAGAGGACACACTAATTAAAAGTGATCTGAGGACAAGATGGCAATGAATGTTACTAATTTTCTACAGTGTGCCAGACATTGTGTTAAGTTCTTGCGTAATTCCACCCTATGGAATGTATGTTGGTACCTCCAGTTATAGGTGAGGAAACTGAGGCCCACGGAGGGGCACAGGTTGTCCTTGCTGACTCAGGTTGTGATTGAGAGAATAGGGATTGGAACTGCTGTGTGTGGCTCCAAAATGGAGACTCTAGCCACACCATTAGGGTGTAGAGCTTCTGGGTGATATATAGGGCAGACCTGGCATAATAAATATGTTTTGTTGTAAGCATCAGACACATCAGATATTTGTCAAAGAGAATGAATTCTAACGCGAGGTAGGACAGGACAGATCTTCCTGCCTAAACTCCATCCTTCAGTGAACAAAGTAATTATTGGTGGGGACAAAATCATGGCGTCTGGATAACTCATTAGCTCTTATTTGTTTAAAGTCTGATGGTGTATGACAAAAGGATTTGTTCCAGATGTCAAAGCAGCACAATAGGGTTTAACAGCTTGTGCCTTAGCTGCAGCTTGTGCTGCAGGAAGTCACAGCAAGTCACCGAGGCCTGGGGAGGCTGGTCCAAGCCAACTCTACGTCACAGGGAGCCCCCACCCCTCCTCCAGGGAAGTCACCACTTTCTGTCTCACCTCATCCATTCATTCTTTGCCCACAGTTGTGAACGTTAATGCTTTTTCCATTCTCTGAATTTTAAGTATTTGAAAGGTTTATTGAGACAAATTTCTTGGGGTTTAGTCCTGGAAAAGCATTTTATGTGAAAAACATTATATATATACTATATTATTGTATTATGTATTTTTCACATAATCTACACTTCTTAATTCAACATGTTTTGCTTTTTTCTTTGCTTGTCAGGAAGCTCAGAGTCCAACTTCTTACTTAAGTGCTCTACTTGGCCAAGTAGGGTCATTTTGTTTGGAGAGCAGAACAAGAAGGATGGAAAGCTAATGCTCACAGCCTGAATTTGCTGATCTGGGATTTAGGGAGGGCTACTAAAGCATTGGGGGAACAGGTATGTGGACTTGCTAGTGGGACAAGTTTTCATTGGAGGACCTTGAAATTTGGCCATTTATAGTAAGGGTTTCAATGCCAGCTGTTCCTGGACAATGGACTCTTCACTTCTGAAAGCGTTACAGTGTAGAAGTTCTGATTATGTTCTGGTCCTTAGGTTCTGTGTGTGTTAAATGGGGGAGGCGAGATTGGTTTCAGGTGCAGCTAGAAGTCAACATTCTTTACACGTGCTTTGGCTGCATGTCTTGCAGTTTTGCTCTGTTGTTTCTGAAAAGCAACTCAGTATCTTGTTAAACAGTTTGGACCATACTGAGCTGGTTCTCTGCAGTTACAAAAATAGCAGTAAAAACTATCTGTTCTAACCTTCACAATTTTGAGGCAGGCATGAGCAATGGAATCCCTCACTCATAACAAACACAAACTATTTCCCTTAGTGTGTGATACACAAGCATTGCTCCTTTATTCTTTAATGCTTCACTCTCCTATCTGTGAGCGCTGTCTTCCTGACAAGAATGTGAGATTCTCAAAGTCTAAAAATATTCCTTACACTCCTGTTTTCTCAGAAAAACCAAGAACAGTGCCTTTTACACAGAAAGTGATCAATAGATCCTTGTGGTTGGGAATAGATATCAACTTTCAGATTCATTAATATACTTTTTCAAACTGGCACCAACAGAAGAATGGGAAAACATAATTGTAGGATGGGGTGAAATCCCTTAGTGGTCACCCCAATACATCGAAGGGTTCCTTGGTTTTAAGAATCAATCTCATTGGAATTGCCGGCATGATGGGAGTCCCCAGCCTCAGCATTCACCAAGAGATGACCTTGCCCTTCAGCTAGGGTTGCTCACTGCAGTTCAAACCTGGCATGTTTCTGTAGCTGCTCTCTAGGCAGTCTTCACCAACTCAGATGCTTATAGGTAGTTCCCACCCCTGTAGACTTTCTATTTTCCTTTCAACATCCTTCTCACCAACAGTTTTTCAAGCCCAGCTATCTGAACTTGACTATTGAAAATTTTTCTTCTGTATCCTTGGGGGTCTCTGTTCTGTTTCAATCAATCTGAACTTTTTATCTAAGGCTCATCCTCCATTCTTCTCCCTTAACTCTTTTGCCTAACACTTTGCCTTATTCTGCCAGATCAGTCTCATTGCTACAGCAAACAAGCCCCCAATCTTAGTGGCTTAGACCCATAAAGAGTTATTTCTTATCTGGATTACAGTCCAATATGGGTGAGTAGGGTTATTCTGGGACCTAGACTCCATCATTTCCTGGAGTTCCTCAGTGGATAGTCTGCAGTTGGCCAAACATGAGAAGAAGAGAGTGGCACAGAGTCTCATCTAGTGTGCATCACTCTGTCTGCCTCCCATTGTTCAAAACTTAGCCACAGGCTCCCCTCCGTGCGCCCAGGAGGAAAGAAGAAAAAGAAAAGTGGACATAGAGCTATCTCTGCCCAACAGTCACAGAACACATTGAACAGAAGTTTATATTCCTTTTGCAAATCCTAGGACTATTTTATGGCGAGAGGAAAGAATGAGAAGTCAATGATCCCGTCATGGTTTGATTAACAGATTAACCACAAAGATCCAAGTCTTTTCATGATAATTATAGCTGACACTTTATTCTAGGTACTTTACATTTTATTACTCCTCACACATCTCTATAAGATAGGTACTACTGTTGTCTCCATTTACAGGTAGGCAAATCAAGGAAGAAAAAGTTTAGGTAACTTCCCCAAGGTTGCATAGCAGATAAGGTGCCCAACTGAAATTTAAACCCAGGCAGTCTAATTCCAGGGTCTATGGGTTTCACTACTATGATATGCTGCCTGAAAATGGGACTGGGTCAGCCAGACATTCTGCTGTGGGGGCAAGTGAGTGCCCTGTTCTTTCATACTCCACAAGCATTGAGGTCTACACAATAAGAGCCCACATATTCCCCTTCTTCTTAGTCTCTTTCTCATGCAAATGGTTACACATGACACAAATTGTTCAGCAGTTTTCCCTCTAACTTTTATCCGTTGGCCTCACTTATACAGGAGGAATCAGAATCCTTTCCCTTCGACTTTCTCTTCACCTTTCCTACCCTAGTTCTTTAACAATAGAAGATATTTAATGAGCACCTACTAGGTGCCAGACCCTTTTCTGGGTACCCCAAACTGGAGGAGACACAAGAATGCAAGGCCTGCTCCTAGTGGCATCCTCAAAGAGACAGTAAAGCACTTAGCCCAGCAGATCCAGTGAGAGACATCTAAGTAGCTAGTATGATGCCCGCTGATGCCTCAGAGAAAACAGGGGGCAGCACTGGTCAGGGATGTCTTCTCCTGGGGACATTAAGGCAGAGACATGAATGACCCAGGAGAACCCATCATTTTAAAATGGGGAGTGTGAGCATTCCAGGAAGAAGGCATCACCCACACTAAGACTTAGAGCTCTTTGTCTTTTGATAATTACACCATTTTTACATTTACAGCCTGCCTTTCAAAAGTACTTTATTTTGAAATAATTACAAACTTACAAAGAAAACTCCCATATCCTCTTCACCCATATATTCCCCAGGTATTAGCATTTTATTTAATTGATTATTATGTTGTGGGGCTTTATTCTAGGATCATGCCAATATTATGTACATCCTCAAACTGCTACCCACTTACCTTAGCATACCTGAATCAGTAAGCCACTCTATCTAATGGCAACTAGGATGGCTGTCAAATGGTGATTTGCTGTTTCCATCATTTCTTTTACACTTATTAGTTTGAATTTTGCTATGAGGTAGAACTTTCCCTTCTCTATTTGTTTATTTACATCAGTATGGACTGAGAGATTCCTACTTTATTCACCAAATTATAATTCATAATACTGTTTTGAAAGCACTTTTTTTTTTTTTTTTAGCTTATTCACATACTTAGATGGAGTCAATGTTTACAGCCGGTCTGTTTACCGTTATGTTACTGTTCATTCCTTGGTTGGCTGAAGTTTATCATCTAGTATTTCTTTAACAAGACCCTATGGGATTTATACTCTCTAAGTTTTCACACACTTTGAAATGTTTTTTTTCTCTTTAACAGCTTTATTGAGTTATAATTCACATACCATATAATTCACTCATTTAAGTTGTATAATTCAATGACTTACAGTATATCCACAGAGTTGTGCAACTATTACCATAATTTTACAACATTTTATCATTTAAAATAACAATCTGGCAGCCATTTGTTGTCAAGGTACAAAATGGCCCTTACCTTGCGTTCCTCCCTGGCCCTAGGCAACAACTGATGTATTTTCTGTCTACATCAAGTTGCCTGTTCTGGCCATTTCACATAAATGTTATCAAACAACATGTGGCCATTTGTGATGGCTTCTTTCATTTACTATAATGTTTTCAAGGTTTATCCATGTTGTAGCATATATCAGTACTTCCTTTCTTCTTATATTGAATAATATATCATTGTTTGCATATACCACATTTTGTTTTTCCACTCATAAATTGATGGACATTTGAGTTGTCCTACTTATGGCTATTTTGAACAATGCTGTTATAGACAATCATGTACAAATTTTTGTATGGACATAAACTTTTATTTTTCTTGGGCATATACCTAAGAGTGGAAATACTGGGTCATACAGTAATCCCATATTTAACATTCTAAGGAAATACAAAACTATTGTTTTCCATAGTGGCTATCCCAGTTTACATCAACATCATCAATGCACAAGAGTTCTAATTTCTCCACAACCTCACCAACACTTATTATCTATCATTTTCATTATGGCTATCCTAGTGACTATTAAGTGGCATCTCATTGTGGTTTTGATTCACATTTCTCAGATGGTTCATGATGTTGAATATCATTTTATGTGCTCACTGACCATTTGTATATCTTCTTTGGAGAATATCTATTCACAATTTTTGCCTGTTTTTACGTTGGGTTACTCATCTTTTATTATGTTGTTGTTAGATTTTTTTGCATATTCTACACATGATTCCCTTATTAGATGTATAATTTGCAAAAGTTTTCCTCCATTTGTGGGTTGTCTTTTCACCCTCTTCATGGTGTTTTTCGAAACATCAATATTGTTCATTTGAATGCAATTCCATTTATCTACTTTTTCCTTTGTCGTTTGTGTTTTTGGTGTCATATTAAGAAATCATTGCCTAATCCAAGGTCTCAAAGATTTACTTCTATGTCTTTAAGAGTTTTGTAGTTTTAGCTGTAACATCTCAGTTTTTGATCCATTTTGAGTTAAGTTTTGTATATGCTATAAGTTAAGAGTCTAGCATTATTTTTTCTCATGTTGATGCTCTGTTTTCCCAGCACCATTTGTGCAAAAGACTATTTTTTTCTGATATTGAATTGTTTTGGTATCCTGTTAAAAATTAACTAAATATAAATATTAGAGTATATATCTAGACTCTCAGTTCTTTGCCATTGATCTTTATGCCAATACTAAAATTGTTTTCTTTTGCTTTTCTACTTTAATAAAAGTTATGCTGGGTATAAAGTGATTGGATCACCATTCCTTTTTTGAAAAATTTTTATTGTATTTTTTCCATTACCATTTAGTCCCCTTATGCCACCTCACCCCCTGTAGTCACCACACTGTTGTCCATGTCCATGAGCCCTTTCTCCTTTTTGCTCATTCTCTCGACCCCCTAACCGTACCCCCCTTACCTGCCATCCTGTTCTCTATCTATGAGTCTGTCTCCACTTTCCTTGTTAGTTTGGTTTGTTCATTAGATTCCACTTATGAGTGAAATCATATGGGCAAAACCTGAAAAGATCCTTCTGCAAAGGACATACAGATGGCCAACAGACATATAAAAAGATGTTCAATGTCACTAATCATCAGAGAAATGAAAATTAAAACCACAATGAGATATCATCTCACACCTGTCAGAGTGGCTATTATCAATAAATCAACAGACAAATGCTGACAAGGAGGCGGAGAGAGAGGACACTTTTGCACTATTGGTGAGAATACAAATTGGAGAAGCCACTGTGAAAAATAGTGTGGAGATACCTCAAAAAATTAAAAATGGATCTGCCTTTTGACCCAGCAATCCCACCTCTGGGAATATCTGAAGGAACTCAAAACACTAATTCAAAAGAACGTAAGCACCTCTATGTTCATTGCAGCGTTATTTATAATTACCAAGATATGGAAGCAGTCCAAGTGTCCATCAGTAGATGAGTGGATAAAAAAAAACTATGGGACATTTACACAATAGAATATTACTTGGCTGTAAAAAAAAAGAAGAAAATTTTACCCTTTGCAATAGTATGGATGGACTTGGAGAACATAATGCTAAGTGAAAGAAGCCAGTCCGAGAAAAGATCACTATGTCTTCCCTTGAAGATTTTAGGGGTATAGCTTGACTGTCTCTAGCACCAAATATGGAGAAGGTTGAGGCCCATCCAGTAACTTTTATCTCTAGAACCAACTTAATATTTGGATTCAATTTCCAAAGGATTATTTCTTTGTCTGTAATGTTGACTATTTCTTAGAATATAGTATTAACAGTTCCATGTCAGTGTTTCTTGAAACCATGGTGTGCTTTCATTATGTGGATTTGATCTTTATTTTATGGAAAGTGTTTTTAACTGAACCTTAAAATAAGGTTTTTTGTTTGTTTGTTTTATTACTTTAGTCTCTTGTTTGGGGATAATGCTTATGACAAGTTAAAACTCTTGATTTTACTTCCTCCATAGGTTTGTAGATGGATAGATAGGTAGATCTGTAAATAAATAGACAATCAATAGATATGATATAAATATATACAGTATATGAGCATTTATGGAATATATGTATATACTTCAGTTCTTCTTTTATGTTCACTTGTTTTATTTTGCTTGGTTTTCCAAATCCTTTCCTTCATAATAATTACTGTACTTTTCCAAACATAGGTCTAGTCTTTAATGTAGCTTGTATTTCTCTTTTGTTTTTTTTTAACCTTTCTTCTTCACTTCTTTATGCCAGCTTATGTTTCATCTCATTCTCTTTTCATTCCATTATTCTGTATGTGCTTATAGTTCTGCCTTGAGCTTTATTTTTTTTAAACCCTTCATTAAATTCATTTTTAAAAGATTTTATTAATTATTTTTAGAGAGAAGGCCAAGGAGGAAGGAAGAAAGGGAAAAAAACATCAATGTATGTTTCACCTGCCTCCAGCTAAGGACCTGGCTGGAGATCTGGTTTGCAACCTGTTTATGTGTCCTGACTGGGAATTGAACCAGCAACCTTTGGATTCACAGGCCAGTGCCTATCCACTGAGCCACCAGCCAGGGCCCTAAATTAATTTTTAATGGATAAAACTATGGTGACTTTACTACTCTATTCAAAGACCATGTTTTCCTCTATGCATTTTTTTCTGCTTCTTTCTTTTTTCTGTGTTGCATAGTTTTTGTATAGTTCCTGTCTTGGTTCCTTTTATATTTCATGTTGTCTTTAACTAAAGTACACTTATTCAGGAGGACATACAATGCTAAGAATTCTGTGTTGAGAAGGGCAGAATTGTTAGGTCCATCGTAATTCTCCCGAACGTCCTGTGAAGTTGCCCAAGACTTTTTTTTAAAAGGTTTTATTATTTTTAGGCAGAGGGGAAGGGAAAGAGGCAGAGAGGGAGAGAAACATCAATGTACGGTTGGCTTTCACCTGCCTCTAGCTGCAGACCTGGCTGGAGACCTGTCTTACAACCTCATTATGTGCCCTGGCTGGGGAATTGAACCAGAGACCTTTGGATTCCCAGGCATTCACAGGCTGGTACCTTATCCACTGTTACTCAAGACTTTTTGTTACCCATGTGAGCCATTGAAATCCCTCTCACCAACCCTGCCTACTGACTCTGACTGCTTCCTGCAACTGGGATGCACCAGTCCCAATGATGTTAATTTTTAAGTGTTCATAAGCATTTACAGGAAGGGAGTCTAACAAAATAGCATCTGTGGTTCTCTCTCAGATGTGCCATGTGATGCTTTTATTTTGTTCTTTGTACTTTTTTATAGTTTTATTTTAAATAAAATGTATGGGTTTTTTTTTTTTTTTTAAAGATTTTATTTATTTACTTTTGGAGAGAGGGGAAGGGAGGGAGAGAAACATTGATGTTCAACACCTCCATCCACCCATTGCCTCTTGCGTGCCCCTAAGGCATGTGCCCTAACTGGGAATCAAACTGGTCACCTTTCAGTTCTCAGGCTGGTACTCAATCCACTGAGCCACACCAGCCAGGGTGTATGTTATTTCTATAATCATAACATCCAGCATTTTATTTAAAAGGAGGTAGTTTATATGGTTACAGTGGAATGAAAGGCAGACTTTCATGAATGGGAAACCTGGATCTATAAGCTGGTACTTCTGAAGTACCCCAGACTAATAGTTAATGACAGGCCAATTGCAGGGGCCATAGGGCTCAGATGTGGCAAAGCAAAATGGGCCACTACAGTTAAATGAGTCATCAGGTTAAATAGGAAAAATGCCCCAACGCCAGGCTGGACAGAGGTGAAACTCTGTACACTGACATTACTCTGATAATCATCACTGTTCCCAAGTAAGAGGAAAATGAAGCTCCAAGAGGTTAGGTAAATGCCCAAAGTCCTTCCATTGTGCCTATTAATTCCTACTCTTCTAATTCTATCTCCCGAGGCCTTTCCTCTCCTCCCTGCCTACTTATTAGCTCTCCTGCTGGGTGACTCAGTGTATGGTGATGCTGTTAGCCAGGAGAGGGACTGCCAGGGAGGGGAGAGGAGGCAGCTTGCGGGAAGAGATAATGACTCTGTTTTGGACCTGATGAGCTATTGTGAGTGTAGCTCTCACAGCTCCACTGTTGGAGTAACATGGAGACAGAGGCATCATTTTATGTGAAAGCCCACTGTTCCTGTCACCTTGCTCCTGTCCGTCAACCAAGGAAAGAAAATCATGTTTCTAGAACCCTGTTGGTGGCTGTCTTTCTCCCAGAATGAAACCACCTAGTGCAGACGACAACGGGATCTCAAGGAGAAGAGGCTGTGACAGCGATTGCTCTGAGTCATCCATGGGCCAAATAGCACCAGGATTACATCTTGGCATCAGAGTAATTTCTCAGCACCCATCCTGCTGCGGGCTCTTGGATGGGGCATTTCAGACACCTTGGTGGTAGAGGTTGGGGGAGGGGGAGCGGGGAAAGTAGTGACAGCCTCACTTCGCAAATGCATCTTTTCCCAATCAGCAGACCTCAGGGGCGTTTTACCAGGGCCAAGCTTTCTCCTTAAAACTGACCAACACAGCATCCAGAGCCATCCCCTGCCTTTGTGCATAGACCAGTTTGCCAAGACTGTCACTGAAGCTTCCAATAACAACAAAACCAGCCACAGGAATATTCCAGCCAAACAACACAACCTGTGTGTGAAAAACCTTTTGCAAAAGAGGCCGGTGTTAAATTTCAAGCCTAAAATGTACCTGTGTAGAAACAATAGTAGTATACGAAGTCTATCCTGAAAGTATTGAGCCAATGTCCATATAATTAAAACAGTTTGATTGACAGGTACTTTCGGGACAGACCTCTCAAATATATCTCTTTTTATTTCCAGTTGAGGATATTATAAGCTTGTGACTTTTAAAAAATATCTTTTATTTATTATTTTTAGAGAGAAAGGCAGGGAGGGAAGAAGAAAGGGAGAGAAACATCAATGTATGGTTGCCTTTCACCTGCCTCCAGCTATGAACCTGGCTGGAGACCTGGCTTGCAACTTGGTTATGTGCCCTGGTTGGGAATTGAACCAGCGACCTTTAAGTTCACAGGCGCCTATCCACTGAGCCACCAGCCAGGGTCTGCTTGTGACTTTTATGTTTTCATTTTTGTAACAGATTTGAATTCAAATTCAGACTCTACCGCTTCTCAGTTCTGTGCCCTTGTGGAAGTAATTTAGCCTCTGAACCTTAATTTCCTCATTATAAAATGGGCATAGTAATACCAAGCTCATAGCATCCTTGCAAGGGTTCTATTAAATGAGATAATGTGTGGAAAATGTTTATTGCAGAATTTGGGACAAAGCAAGTGCCAAATAAATAGCAGCTATTAACAATACTCTTTTGTAAAATGCTATATTTGCGCAACTCCCTACACAAATATTGTGCCTTATACACAGTGTGGTTTTAGTCCTTAAAAATAAATGTAGCAGCTACAGTGTGTGTTAATGTCTCCTTAGATCCTTTCTCCAACAGTGCAGATAAACTGTCTGTTGCCGTGTTTATGGAAACAACACCCGTTATCAACATACAGCAATGACAAAGTATACCAGTTATGAATCAACTCTAAATGGCAAGCAGAAGAGATCAGAGGCCACTTTTGGTTGTATACATCAATATGTCCCCAGCATCTAGTGCTCAGTAAGGTTTTAATACATTTTTAGATGAAATAAATTAATCACCTGCTATGTGCCAAATATCATGAGAGGAGCTTCACAGACTTTACTTCTTTGAAATCTCCTCTGCACCCTTAAAAACTAACTGATCCTTGTATCAGTCAGGATGAGCTAGTTATGCTTTGATAACAAACACACCTCCAATATTAGTGGCAATTGAAAGCAGGCTTTTTTTCAAGTTTATTAATTGATTTTAGAAAGAAAGAGGAAGGGGAAAAAGAGAGATACACTCACATCAATTTGTTGTTCCACTTATTTATGCATTCATTGGTTGATTCTTGTATGTGCCCTGATTGGGGATTGAACCCTCAACCGTGGTGTGTAAGGATGACATACTCTAAACCAACTTTGCTACCCATCTAGGGCCTGAACAACAGTTTCTTACACTACATGTCTTGCTGTTCAGTGGGCAGCTCTGCACCCAAGTTTCCTCACTCTAGGATCCTTGTAACAGAGCAGCCACCATTGCCACAGAAGCACAAAGAAAATGCAGGGAATTTGCAAACTGGCTGTCAGCTGCTATCCAGAAGGTACACTGGTCTCTTAATGCTCACATACCACTAACCAAGCATATCACCTGGCTATGTCTAATATCCAAGGGGAAAGGACGAGGGTATTACCACCCTGTCACTGCCCAAGAGAACACGTGGAATTGTGTGAGCAGTCCTTGTATCCTCATGAGGAAATCTGAGACTCTTGGTTAAGTACCTTTGCCAGGTGTTAAGGAAGTGAATCAGTGTGTGTCAGAATCCACAGCACTTGCATCCAATTTGTCTTCTTGGCCTGCTTATTTTTCATGTCTCATGGAGCCAAATATTTGGTCTCTGTGGGAGATCTGCTTTTTCCTGGTTCGAATAGACTGACTAAATAGAACCAGGTTGCCGTTTCATATAAATATCAAATTCCAGTGAATTGACTCCTAGGCAAAAGGACTTTTTCCAAAACCACAGGACTAGCTAGCTGGCAGGGCCCCAGTTGACACCAAGAAGCTGGCCTCTGTCACTCTGATGTGGTGCAGATTTCTAGGCCATCAAAATCCAAGTGCCAAAAGATGTCAGGATTTATTGTGGAGATGTCTTGGCAAACTGGGAAGGTATTCTACTGATAGTCCCAATCCAGGCCTGCTTTCCCAAAATGGCTTGCTCCCCCAGCTTTTGGAGTAGTTGCTACCTTATAAAAACAAAATGCAAAGTTTTGTTACCACTGCTCCAGTTCCAGAAATCTCCTACAATATTTCTCCTACGTAAAAGTGATGGAGGATGAAAAAAATGTATACTTTTTTTTCCAAAACAATCTTAGTAACCCATCACTCGTCCATTGGCATTTCCAAATATCACAGTAGTTTCAATTCAACCCTTTTAAATTTTATCAACCACTATCCTTCCCTCATAGAGTGAAGCTTATATTTGGTAAATGGACTAGGGGAATAGACTCACAATCCACGAGGTCCTGCATCATTGCCTTCAGCGTCCCCAACTATTGAAACCTTATCTATCTCAGCATTTTCTAGTCCCCAGTCTTCTCTCACTGATGTATTAAAGGGAAATTAAATGGTTATAAGTTAGACAGAAGCAGATGCAAAAGGCTCAAAAGAAGTGTAAACCTGTCCAACACTTAACTTAGTGGCTCTTGACCAGTGGTGTGAATCAGCATCATTTGTGTAGCTTTTTATAATCTTTGCTATGGATTCACCCTGAACCATTGAGTCAGAACTCCAGATATAGGGCCCAGGACACATTTACTTTTTGAAAGTCCTAGGATGTCACTTGAGGTTTTAGGCCCTCTGAATGGGATAATCAACTCTTGAGAAGTAGAGCCAGTGTCCATTCCTGACCATGTCCGACTCATTTCCCTACATGTATGATTCTCATCAAATGAATGGTATCTTCATAGTGATTAGGATGAATTTATTCTGCTAGACATAATAAGCTTCCGGATGCTAATTAAGGTCATTTTTGATGTTTGCTCCTAATTCTGCTGGGAAAAATACCCTCACTTGTCAAGCAATGTGGCCTTACCACACGCCCTCTTCTATCTTCCTCTGGCTGGTTCACCACTTGTGTTCACTCCGGTCATCTATTGGTACAAGATGGTGCTGATCTGCCCCTAAACTAACTTTTCTGTCCACCCTCCTACTTCTACCCACCTCTGGACCTTGGCATTGACCTCCCTCATTGGCTTGCAGAGAAATGGTCCTTTTTCCTTATTGTGTATTTATTCCGCTGTCGGGGTGAAGAGAGGAGGGGTGTGGCTGAGTTTTGCTGACTTTTGGAGACCCAACGTCTCACTTTTCTTTCTCTGGTACCACAGGCCTCAATGATCAGGTTGGACTATTATGCCAGACTCCTTCATTTATGGCCTTTTATCTCAGAAACTTCCTTCTCCTTCCTGCAAGCTAGCTTCTGTTGCTTTTCCTTCTATTGACTGTTGAGGGCCTTGCCTAAATCTACACTATGCATTTTATTTCCTCTATATGTCTTGTCTCTCCTGGAAGCAAGCAGACAAGATCCCCACTGAAGATGGGACTTTCACCCATCTCTCCCAGAGTCATAGGGAGAGGCTTGCAGCTCAGATGGGGAAGTGGATTGATGGGGAGGGGTCTGGCTGGGGCCCTGTGTTAGAATCTTCCCTTTGGACTCTTTCCCAGTGGATTCAACGTCTAGAGAACTGTTCCTCATGCAAGGCAGGATGGCAACATTCCCAGGAAAAGGGGAATATGTTGAGGCAGGAAAGCAGAGTAAGATTCCTGACTTGGTTTCCACTTTGGGCCAATTGCTAATTTCCATTCTGAATTAAGGAGATGTTAATCTGCATAGGTAGTGACTTCAAAGGAAACAAGGAGAACCTGTTTTATGGCTTAGCAGATTCAGCTGTACAGAGTGAGGTATGATGGAAAATACTCGGGAGAGTATCCTTACCAGGGGCAGCTGTAATGCTGGGTCACTTCCCCAAGCCCATGAGGGAGTGGGGCTTCAAAATGCCTGTGGAGAGCTTCCAAATGTGCTTTGTGTTTTCAGGAGACTGGTGCCTGAGAATAGGGATGCATATTGTGGGCTGCATCAGACTCTGGACCCAAGACATCCCAAAGTGAAGGATGCAGGGAGGGCTGACCTCCCGCCTGGGGAGGTTGACACTGGGACTGGCCAGCTGAGGGGTCCGAGGAGTATGAGGAATGTGAGAGTGCCTAGGAGCACAGTTGGGGGACATTGCAGAAAGCAGCTGCAAGGTCATTGTGAGTCCTTTCCAGAGGGGCAAGGAGACCCCAGCAGGAGGCTGGAGCACCGCACTGGATGCCCGAGGCTGAAGAAAGACTTATAAGTCATTGGGATCCAAGGTCAAGGAAGCCACACCTAAAGCATTCCGATGAGAAAGCAACAAGTGGAAACACCCTGAAACCCTTTAATGCTGAAACTAGTTCAAGAAGTACCTTTCCTGCCTGTTCGTTACTCCTCCTTGTATCAGCCCCCAGAGGACGAAGCTGTGGAGGTGGCAGGGACCTGACAGAGGGTGGAGGGGCGTACAGAGGAGAAGCCACAGGAAGAGAAACTTGAGAAAACTGACCACTCTGCCTTCTTTCTTACTGCAGGCTCCCAGCCAGGATCAGAGTCTCTATTTAGATAGTGGTATGAACATTCTTCTGCCTGAGTCAATCTGCGTCTGTGATTTAAAGTAAGTTCTAGGCATTCCATCATCTAAGAGTGAGCAGAGAAAGCAGGACAATCCTCACAGAGGCTAAGATTAGCCTCATGAAATCAAATTTAAAGGTGTTATGGAGCAAAGTGGTACTCATTCTCATGGCACCTTGGTGTGTGACCCAATAACTAGTGCTGAGAAAACAGGTCTTTATTTACAATATTCAATGCTAGGGGAGTGTTGGGAGCACTCCTATTTGGAACTCTGTTTTCCCATAATACCCAGCATTTCCTTGCTCCCCAAAAGACTTGTAAACCAAAACCAAGCCCAGAAGTTTCTCATCCCTTATATGTCAACTCTCACCTTTAGGATCTGGGGTATGTTGTCTTCAACCTCTGTGTAATAGTCCAGGAAAGAATGAGCCATGTTACTTCGGATTATGGTGAACTCCTCTCCATGTGTCCTGAGTTCCAAGAGTCCAGGTAGAGGCTATGTTTACAAAGGAGAGTCTTTAGTGGCTTTCAAGTCAGTTAGATCAGGCACAATCAAAGCAGCAGTGTGTCCACTTTCCTTTTTTTTTTTTTTTTAAATAAGATATTTTTATTCATTATATTCAGAGAGAAGGGCAGGGAGAGAGGAAGAAAGGGAGAGAAATAGCAATGTATGGTTGCCTTTCACCTGCCTCCAGCTATGGACCTGGCTGGAGACCTGGCTTGCAACCTGGTTATGTGCCCTGGCTGGGAATTGAACCAGTGACCTTTGGATTCACAGGCCGGCGCCTTATCCACTGTGCCACCAGCCAGCGCCTGTGTGTGCTCTCTTGCTAGCCCAGGCCACATTGCTGAATCCTGCCTACAAGCGGCATAGCCGCTTCTCCTTCTCACATGGCTGCTACAACCTGTTCCTCCATCTTGTGCTTCTCACATCATGGCATCTCCATTATACTTCTCCACCTCTCAAGGCTGCCCCCCTTCTTTTTTAAATCAGGAAAGTCACATACACTCTTTGCCCTGGGGCAGCAGCACAGCTATTATCTAGCTATCAGCTTGCCATAGATAAGCAAAGTACCTTAAAAGTTGTATTATCTCCTTCCCCTATCCCTCAACCCATGGGCTATGGGGAATATCTGTAGTCCATTTCAAAGGCACAGTAAAAAACAGAATCAAGTTGGCACAAGATCACAGTCCCTGCATAGACCAACAAGTTATAGCAGGTCCTTGAATAATGTCATATTGTTCATTTCATTATAATATTGATGAGAAGCTGTGGGGATTTATCTCTTGTTTATAGCAATTAGCCTTTAATAAAATTGCTTCCCATTTTGCTTCAGTTCACAGAACCTATGCACAAGGTTAACTGAGGACTTACTGTATAAGAGGAACCAGGAGGGAGAAAACAGTAGAAACCAATACGCTGTAACTGCCTCTTGAATTGCCTTTTATGAAGTCCACATTGTTTTCAGCATTTTATAAAAAAAAGGAAACCAAGGGAAGGGACTTGGGTCCTCACTTGGACTAGAACTTGAAATGGAGGTGAAGGATGAATGGTGGTGGCCTCTGCTGTAGTTAGGATGGCAGCACCCTAAGAATGAGGTGAAATTCAGGACCTGTGTCTCCATATGGAGATGCTCTTCTTTCAGGTGACTAATACCTGGACTATTCACATGTGGTGTCCCAGGAGACAGTCAAATTACCACCCATGTCAAAGTTTCCCAGGAGACTGTAGGTGATGTACGCAAGCCGAACTGGGTGAAGGTAATGTCTAGCTGGAGTTTTGCTTTGGTTCACTGTGCACAAAAAAAACTTTTAATGGGACTACATAACATCATCGGGATATTTACTATGTGCTGTAAGTTTGGCTGGGAAAGCAGGCTGAAAATACATAAACACTATTAAATCTAGTCAAGTGGAAATCATCGCTAAAGGGCATATTGACTCCAAGAGTCTCTGCTAAGTATAGGAAAATTAAAGTGTGCTTTTGGATTGTTTTCCCTGAAAAGGTGTCCTCTCCTCCTTGCCCAGAGAGCTAACACATGAAACAATGTCAACCTACAGTCTCATTTGGGAGAAGATGCCAGTTAAGTTGGAAAACAGGTCAATGGAATTGATGGGAAACAGTGACAGAGCCTGGACCTACTGATGATAAGCAGCGTGTGGTCGGACTCATTTCCAGGGGCTGCTCAGTTCAACTGCAGGGTGGTGGGCAAGCAGGTCTGGTGTGGACCAGTGCCCCAGATTTTGTGCTTCTTAGAAGCCTCCACCACATTATGTGAGGCATATGGTTCTAGTTGTCCTTCCTGTGTTCTGAGCAACTCTGGGCGCCGTCTTTCACAGAGCGGCTTTGTGAACTTGAAAGGATAGTGGGATTAGAATCCAACTGACTGGTTTGGATTTTGACTTTGCCACTGGCTGTGTGACCTAGGTATGAGCGTGATGGGTTGATTCTCTGTACAGGTCTCTAAAACTCTGAAGGCTTCTTCTGAGGATTGAATGAATCATGTATGTGAAAACCCTTTGCACAATGCTTTACATGCAGCAGGCCTTTGGTGGACAATGGATGATCTTTTAAGCCTATTTTATAATAAAATAGTAACTCTGGAATTTGTTGCGAAGATTTCCTAGCTTGCAAAGTAAAGAAATAATTCTTGAATAGGACTCAGTGGCTTTGTGTTGATGGACAGTCAATCCTCAAATTACTTGAAGTCCGGGGAGTACCCAGCTGCTAGTGTTGAGTGCAATGGCACTGAGAAAACTGAATATCGAGCCCGTTTCAGAATGCTCACATGACCGTGTTTTTCTTTTTCTTTTAGTTGAAGAAAGAGGTTTGAGAGTTTCTCCAGCATTCCGTTCCCTTTGTCTGGCAGCAGCCTGCTTGCACATGCTCCCACTTCTGGTTTTCCTTTTCCTGTGGGAAGGTTTGTTGAGTGAGCCACTGACATTTTTAAGGCAACACTGGAAATGCCTGAGCAGGCCAAGCACAGCTTGGCTAACAGAGGCTATTAAAAAGATGAATTATGGTGGACTGAAAGAGAGAAAGTTATACGTGAGAGTGACCTGTGAACGGTACTGAAAGCATCATGATGGAGCCAGCAGCTTTTCGGGGGGAGTTCCAGCACCTCACACACTGTGTGAGTGTTCCCAGGGGGAGAGTACATTTTCTTCCCCGAGTTCCCTAAAAACGCTCCTATGTAATGGGTTAACTGCTTTCCTGCCAAGAGCGCTCTCTAAAATAAATAAATAGTGGAGAAGCTGCCAATCCTCATTTCTAGACCCAGTGTCAAGATTTCCTGTCCTTTTTCCTTTAGTCCCTCTCCCCTGGAGCCTCAAGCTTTTCCATGTCCTTCCCTTCCTGGGCCTCTGACAAGGGCACCGGGTTGTGTCAACGTGGCTGGAGCCATGTTCTGGATTCTGTATTAGAGGTTTTATATATAATCCTTCAACCAGGAGCTAGCAAACTATTCCTATAAAGGGGCCACATAGTAACTCTTTCAGGTTTTGGTAGCTCTGTCACAGCTACTCAACTCTGCCACTGCAGCATAAAAACAGCCATAGACGCTATGGAAACAAATGAGCCTGGCTGTGTGCCCGTAAAACTTCACTTAAACAGCCTATAGGCTGTTTACCCACCCCTGTTCTAAACAACCACATGAAGTATATTATTAATACTCATTTCACAAGGGAGAAAATGAAGCACAGAGAAAAGATTTAGCAACTTTGCGAAGATCATACAGGTTATAGGTAGCAATCTAGGGTGTGTCCAATTCCAGTGCGGATGCCAACAATGTGGAAGTGCTTGCAAACAATGAAGACATGCTTCTTAGGAAGAGAGGTGGAAGACAGGCACTTCCCCAGAGGCCTGCCCCATCTTTATGATTACAAGCCCCACTAGGTTCCTATCAGCTCCACACCAGCAAGTAACTTTTCCCTGGGGCTGGACTCCTGTTCAGGTCAGCGGATACTCTCCTTGCTCTGATCAGTGTCGAGCCAGAAGGTTGACTATTGCTAACTATTCTATGTAAGGATGCAACTTCCGGAAAGCTTCTGGGTAAAGACAACAGCTATTTCTTACTTTGCCAAGAATTTGAGTAGTATTTTTTTTTTTTTTTAGTATATGCATTAATGGCATTGCATAATTTAATAATTAAATTATGGAGTATGTACATCTATATTTCCGCAAAGTCCTGGAAATGAACAATATACAACACTACAAAGGATAGACCCTGTTTCTTCCCTGTTGAAATACCATCTAGACCTGACTATGATTGACTACATTATGCTGAGGTCTATACAGTATTGTTTTTAAAGATTTTATTTATTATTTTTAGAGAGGTGGAAAGGGAGAGAGGCAGAGAGGGAGAGAAATATCAATGTATGGTTGCCTTTCACCAGCCTCCAGCTAGGGACCTGGCTGGAGACCTGGCTTGCAACCTGATTATGTGCCCTGGCTGGGAATCGAACCAGTGACCTTTGGGTTCGCAGGCTAGTGCCTATCTACTCTGCCACCAGACAGAGCCTATACAGTTTATTTAGTCCATTTTAAGGATGCACCCAAAGGTTGCTGGTTCGATTCCCAGCCAGGGCACATAACCAGGTTGCAAGCCAGGTCTCTAGCCAGGTCTGTGGCTGGAGGCAGGTGAAAGGCAACCATAGATTGATGTTTCTCTCTCTCTCTGCCTCTCTCCTTTCCCCTCTCTCTAAAAAGTAATAAATAAAAATAAAATAAAATAAAATAAAATCTTAAAAAATAAAAAAAGGATGCAAGAGCTCAGGTTGTGAACTACAGAGGTTTATAGGACATCACAGGGTGGCAGCTCTGATGGTGAAGGAGTCTTCAGCTCTGAAACTGACCCCTGACTTAGCATTATTTCCACCACACCCCACTGCTCCGCTGTCCCTGAGCTGTGGTCTGCACTCTTCTCCTGCACTTCTGCACCTTGAGCTGGCAGCATCTTTGTCTGAACTTTATGTAACCTGGCTCCTTTCCAGGCCCTCTGGCAGCCATCCCAGTTCTCATTTTCTATCTGCCCAGCCATCTTCCGGGTTCCCTTCCGAAGCTCTTATCCTTCGTTGGCAGCCAAATGCCCTCTATTTTATTTTCTCTCCAGGGCACACTCATAGGATGGAGAAAAGCTGAGAGATTGTTCACTTTCTTAACAGGAGCTGCTTTTGATTCAGCCGCAGCTGATACATGTTTCAGAAGTGAGATGGATCCCAAGACAGATGGCCCAGTGGTGACTATTTTAAGCCCCAGAGTCACAAGAACAGTCCAAAATAACTCTGTCCAGCAGGGGTCAACTGCAGAGCAGAGCTACTGGCTTTAGAGAAAGTATGGCTCCAGATCTCTGGGGTCACCAAGTGAGTCAGCTCTGGAGTTTTCTGGTTAATAAAACTTTCTCAGTGCATCTTCTCTGCTGATGTTTCAGTCCCAACCTGGCCCCCTGTTCAGCTGCTGTTTTCAAAAATTATTCTCCTGATGTCTTCAGGGATCTTACTTGAATATTTGTTACTGCTACCAAGATTTGTACCAAGGGAAACTCTGCTCCCGTGTATCAGTCAGCTAATTGCAATAATAATGCTGTGTAAGAAATTACCTCAGAACTCAGTGGCTTAAAGTAACAATCATTTGTTCTCTTTCACGTACCTGGACTTGGCTGGGATTCAGCTGATCTGGACTCAGTCTGGTTGCTGTTGGCTCCAAAAGGTGGATTTGCTGCCACTGCTCCCCAAGCTGCTCTCATCCATATTGCACCAGCAGGCTTTGCAAAGCATGCTGTCATGGGAATGGTAGAAATACACATATGCATGCTTCAAGCTTTTGTTTGTATATTTCTGCTAAAATCAGTATGGCCAAAGCACTTGACTCGAACAAAGCCAATATCAATGAGGCCAGAAATATACTCTACCCCTGGTGGGGAGGAAGAGACTGCAAGCTCACATAACAAAGGTTGTGGATAACAGAGGAGTGAAGAATAGGAACAGCATAACTATCCAGTACACCTGGGCTGCAGAGCACCTGGAAAAGAAGGTTGTCCAAAGGGATAGAAGAAGCAGAGAAGCTTGGTGGTCTTTCCCCTTTGGGCAACTGTGGCTGATCATTATCCTTTTCCCTCCAGGGAGGAAATGGCCTTAAACAATCTCTGTGCTTTTATAGATTGGCTTCCTGCCTTCTTTCCACAGAGTGGGCTGTCTGATGCTGTTAAATTCTTCAAACTGGCTCCTCACAGGGTTTTAATAGATTGGGTGTCCAGAGATGCAAACAGAATGGATGAACAAAGAGGAACTGGAGCCCCTTTATGTGCATACCTCTGACCCTGCAGGTTAAGAGTGACTTCAGGTTACATGAGATGACCAGAGAGGCGGGATCTCATGAGCTCCCTGAAGATGGCAGCACATGCAGGGTGAAGCTGCCTGTTTTTGAGGCCATCCTAATGAGCCTGCGGGTTGGCAATGGGGGCAGGGAGTTTTACATATAAAGACCATGTGACACTAGACATTATCATTGCTAGAATTGTACAGCTTTCCTCACTGCACGTCTTTCTGTCTGGTACACTGAGTCTTGGTGGAAGGGATACCTACCTCCGGAACTATGGGGGTAATAATGTAATACCCTCTGTCTTCCACCACTCACTCCCTACTGCCCTCCTTAATACATTATGGCATTTGTTATCGTATAACATTATTTGTTTGTGGGTTTTCAGGGTTTTGGTTTTTGGTGGTTTTTTTTTTTTTTTTTTTTTTTTTTTTTTTTTTTTTTTTTTTTTTTTTTTTTTTTTTT
>PVIW01001357.1:0-138849 GCA_004026585.1 Noctilio leporinus | reverse complement strand
GGCTTGTTCCTCTGTGTGGAATAGAGTAGGTGTTCAATATATATTAATTTCCTTTCTTCCTATATGGATTGCTATCCCTGCCTAAAACCCTACTTTATTTTACCCGATTCTCTGACTTGTTTCCCAGTGTGCAATGTAAATTTCCCTTTAACTTTATTAACATTTAGGACTGAAAGTTGATTTCAACAGGAAAAAATTCAGTCTTGGCTCACATAGGCCCCGATTCTTTGAAATTCAGATGTGAATGCACTTTAGTTGCAGGGAGAAGTAGATAGCCACTAGATGTTTATAAATTACCTTGTTTTTCAGGGTAAAAGACTTTCAGGGGTGTCCACATTCTAATCCCCAGAACTTCTAAATATGGTAGATTACATGATAAGGTGGACATTAAAGTTGCAAATGGAACTACGTTTTCTAACCAGTTGACCTTGGATAAGGAGATCATAGTGGACCATCTGAGTGGGCCCAAAGTTAAAAATTTGGTGGGTCAGCTCTGGCCAGTGTGGCTCAGGTGGTTGAATGTCCAGTACATCAAAAGGCCTTGGGTTTGATTCCTGGTCAGGGCACATACCTAAGTTGCTGGTTTGTTTTCCAATCAGTGCATACAGGAGGCAGCTGATCCAAATTTCCCTCTCACATTGATGTTTCTCTCTTCTCTCCCTTCCTTTCTCTCTAACATCAATGAACATTTCCTCAGGTGAGTATTAAAAAAAAAAAAATTGACCCTGGCTGGTGGCACAGTGGATAATGCACCGGCCTGTGAACCCAAAGGTCACCGGTTCGATTCCCAGCCAGGGCACATAACCAGGTTGCAAGCCAGGTCTCCAGCCAGCTCTGTAGCTGGAGGCAGGTGAAAGGCAATCATACACTGATGTTTCTCTCCCTCTCTTCCTCTCTCCCTTCTTCTCTCTCTGAAAAATAATAAATAAAATCTTTTTAAAAATTGGGTGGGCCCAATTGTCACAACTAAATAAATAAGTGGTTAGTTTTTCTTGCAACAAAAATGAATTGACACAACTTACCATGACAAAGGGAAACCTGAAAAATACTGGTGTTCTGCTTATGATGACACTGATAAAGATAAAACTTTGTTCATTTAAATCCTACCCAGGGCCTTGGTTATGGGTATTTACGGGGTGGGGAGCAAGGGGTGGGGGTGGGGTAGTTGTGCTAACTGTATGGCTCAGGGTGAAAGAGAAAATGCTTGAAATTCAAATTGGCTTTTTTTTCACTAATGGACATCCCTGACTTTGTGTGCTTTTAGGGACATGCTCTTTCCTCAAAGCAGTAGCTGAGATAATAGAAAAACCAACCAGGCCTCAAGTGCCGACTTTACTAATTGTTTGCTACTGAAAGAGGTTTTGCCTTGAAATAGATAGGCTGCACGTTCCCACTTGAATTCTTTCATGGTAAGAAAACATCAGCCACCCAGCACTCTCCACGCAATTTCAGCTACCTCAGCCTGGGGTGTTACTGGTGCATAAACCAGGGGACATGTTTTCGGAAAGAGAGACCCTGGCTCTCCATTTCCCAAGCAGGTTCTTGTGTCCTGGCTTCGTTTTGGAAATAGAGCTCCCGCAGGCATCAAATAGAATCTGTCTCAAAGTGCAGGAAACCACAGGGCGGGCGAACAGCATGGTTCTCCCGAAGCCCAGGCAGCTCCCAGGCCTTCATGGGGGAGCAAACTGGGTTAAGTGCCCCCTTCCAAGCGAGCCTGAAAATTGTCCAACACACGGTCTTTCATGCGTTAGACCTCGAACGAAGGGCAGGCCTCAAAGCCTGGCCTAGTTCTAAATTTAGATAAGTAATTTTACCCAAGAATGCAACTGTGTGGTGAGTGGGCGGGGGATTAGGGCTACATTTGTACTTTGACAATTTTGAGGAGATGTCATGTGGATATTTCTCGGTGAAAAGAGCAAAAGTAATAGGAGACCAGCTGAAAATGTCAAGTCACATTATTGGCAGACACCTCAGGTGATCTTTGCTGCTTTCCCTGCTCTTAATTCAAGCAACATTACATGTGCTGTGACAACCGTGAACAGTGTGAAGCAGACTGCTTGATCTCAGGCTGCCGGCTACTGCAGGATGATCTGAATGGCCCTTCATGCATTCTATCATCCTTAAAGGGGTGCTTGTTCTCTGAGGGGTGGTTGGTATGCTCTAAGGGCTATCTTGGTGAAGAAAGAGCGATGCGCTCAGGACCAATTTTAAATATTTTAAAAAGTTGAGTGAATATATGCATACATGTATACAACTTTTGTGCACACACATAAACACACATGCAATTAAGTCTCCGTCGTCCAATTAAATATTAGATACTTCTGTTTTGAGATCAAATTATTTCAACTCCTCTTGACTATCAAGTGGTTGAGTAGATCTAATTGGCAACTGCATGTGTGTTCATTTAGTAAATAAGGAAATCCAAAGTAATTAATGATCAGCCTATAACTGCAGTGTGTTTAGGACTCAAGGGCAACAACAGCCCATTCATCCTGCTCCGGAATTAAAAGGCCCTCCTGAGAGGTCATGGGGCCGGCCAAGCCAGGGGATTCAACCAGGAGAGGCCAGTGTTTCTGCAATGGTACTCACCAGTATCACCAGTATCACCAGTATCACCACTGGAGATGCAGATGTTTAAATGAAGATTTTTCAGAACCATCCACATGCTCTTGAGGCAAATCCTGGACTTACCTGTCTCCCTTATAACCTGAAAAGTGAGGTGAGGGGTTTTGATTGAACTGCCTGGTGATTCTGTCATGAACTGTACTATTTTTCTCCTCCCTTGAACACATTACCAAGGGTAACAAGGGAGTTATTTTCAATCAAGGCATGCTACGACGAAAAAGATTTCTCCTAACATTGTGATCCCTTCCTCTGAAACCCGTTTCAGATTGGCGGATAAAATGTGATTATATTTACACTTCCCTGACACGATTCAGGCAGCAAAATAACAGCCTGCCGGAGACATTTTTCTTCTTCATATTTAGATCTGTCAGCGCTATAGCGTTGGGGGAGCAAGGCGGGGTGACAGAGGCAGCTGGGGTTGGTGATATGTTTTAGCAGGCTCACAAATAGAGATGTTCTGTACTCGCTGTGCGTCTACCTCCCTCTCATTTCTGAGTTCCTTGAGCACTATCCTGAACAGTGTTCAGAACAATGATACAGCATGCTAATCAATAGGGCTCTATGCAAATTGGATTTCTCATTTTTTGCCATGACACAGCCCGTAAATTACTCCCCCATAATACTTTAATTGGTTCACACTCATTAGAGGGTGTGCAATGTTTCACCAAGATCTTTCTGAGTTGCGGTTGCAGTGTGTATTAAAAATCTGGGCTTCTGGATTGCAAGGCTAAAAGGGCAGATGGGACAGAGCAGGAGTTCCATCATGGTGCAGAGAGTGAGGGAGACCTGGATTCAGTGAGGAATCCTGCTTCTGCTTCTCAGCCTAATGGGATTAGCCACATGTGGCAACTCATCCAATTTCCTCGAGCCCAAGAGGCCTCATTTATAAAATGAGTGGGTTGGTTGACGGGGTTATTTATCCAGGTTCTGTGCATGTGGTAGCTCTGCCAGTACTCCTAGAATGGCAACATCAAATTTGTGTTCTAGTTGCCACTTTCAGGAGAGGATTGACATTCTCCTTTAACAAGGTTGTAGAGATCATCCGGGCTCCTGCAGATATCATCCTGGGTACTTCCTAAATAATCAATGTTTCTAACTAAATACAACACTCTTCCTCTTGAATCCAGAGAGGAAGGTGACCTTCCTCTTTCTCACATTCCCCCTGAGCTCTGGATCTGTAGCGGACTTTGTAGTCTAGGAATATTCCCTGATACTGCCAGTGTTGTCACCAGCAGACAGTCATCAGCCCTTAGCTCCCTTGGGGGTGGCCACCTAACACCAGACCACACCCATTTCTGGTAGAGGCTATGTTTCATGACAGATCAAAGCTGGGTCCTCTCACCCAATGTGGGACAGCTCTGAGGGTCATTGCAGTTTGAGAACTCTCCATAACATTGGCTGGGGCTTCTTTTCAAAGGACATCACAGTTCAATGTCTCCCTCTGCCCAGAGTTACTTCTTTTCTCATCCCCACCCCCACCCACCTTCTACTGATACACCTTCCTTCCTCATTTCTAAGAGCAGTCTCCAATAAACTTCTTACATCATCTGTTTCAGAGTCTGCTTGCCAGGGATCCCAGCCTGCACAATAACAGAACATTGTTTCCTCTAGAAGACAGGGTTCTGCTATCTTTAATTCAGCCATTCGATGTGGACTCCAGACCCAAGTTCAGTGGCCAACTTTGAAAAATAGGAAATATTATGCAAACCTACAGAATTATGGATCCTTTGGAAAAAAATGGGGAGGTCTCCAAATACTGAGACAAACACAACAAACAGATAAGCCTGAGTAGCCTGTGTGCCCCTGAAACAGGACCTATCTGTTCTTGCATATTTGCCACACTCCCCTCAATGCTCTGTTATTTGTCAATGCAAAGTTGAGCACCAGCAGCCACCCCTCATGAGACACAGAATATAATAATAGGTTTGGTGGCAAGTTAGTGACTCCTCTTTTCATCTACTGATTCCTGGACATAAAGAGTCCAAAGTCCCTTGGCAACATGTGTAGGTCCAGTAGAACCCTTACTGTATCCTCTAGTAATTATATCCTCTTTGGAGACCAGCCTGCAGAGCCCAGAATTTTGGGAACAGGAAATGCAAAGCCAACCAGTGGATCATTGGTTATAACAATAAGTAGGTACAAGCCTACCACCTGCTTTGTTCCCAGATTCATATAGTCTTCCTATTTGGGGCACAGTGCCAGATAATTTCTCTGATTTAATGTACGAGGTCTGTCCCGAAAATACTGAGCCAATGTCAACATAATTAAAACAGTTTGCGCAGCTGATATTTTTGAGGGAGACCTCGCATGTGCTGTCTCCTGAAGGATGCCACTCTATCCTTGCAGAGGACTGCCTCCAAGATTGGACTTTAGATGTGCCATTAGAAGGTTATTATAGAATTTATCTCTGAATGGTTTAGTGTATCATATGACACTACGTTCATCCCCAAATCTTCTTCACTATGAATGGGGCCCCTGGCTGGATATTTTATATGTTAAATGAGATTTTACAGCCATAGACCAGGCATTTGTAAGCACCCTGATCAGTAGAAGCTCTGTGGAAACAAACAAACAGACAAACAGGCAGATAGGCAACACTCACAAGTGGAAGAACTCTTGGACTTTCCCGGATGGAGGAAGCCCAATGTAGTTGAGTTGCCACCAATGGTATTTGGGCTCCTTGAAGAGTAGTGCCATGTTGGCTGTGGTATGCTATAGCCAGCTTGTACCAGCTCCCAGAAATCTCTCTGTACATCTCTTTCCAACTCTGTGTATAGTGACATCACTTTGGTAGCTGGAAATTTAGCATGGTAGGGCATTTACATCATAGAAATTGGAAAACAACATAAATGAGATTTTTTTTTCAGAGAACCAATTGTTAAACGTCTACCAGCACATCACTGCTTATAACTTATGCCCCTACATACATTGTTCTTAACCCTCTATCCAATTAAGCAAAGTACTCAGTCTGAACTATTGACTGCTCCATTTCTGTGTGTAAGAGGACATCCTCTCTCTTAAAACTATCATCTGATTGAAAAGCAACTATGAATTCCTGATGAAATCTAGAAACAAGCAAATAAAAAAAAAATCTTTTTAATGCCATCAGAGTGCAACAAAGGCAACCCAGTTTTTAGAAACCAAGAAAGCAAGACTTTCCCTTCCTGAGGGTATTTGCTGAGTCCCAGCCTGGAGCCTATCTAGCCAGTAGAAAGGGATAGTCTAGAGCTTTCCACACCATCATGGGATGGTTATAAATGATAGTGCAGGACTTCCAGGATTTCCAAGATTTGAGGGGTCAAGATCCTGGGGAAGAGTATCTGCAAAAACATTTGGTTTCATGGCATATGCTGAATCCAAAGCTGAGCTGGTCAAAAAGCTGATGAAGCAAAAAATGATAGATCAGGGAAAAGATACACATAAGCAGAGCTTGTAGCAGCCTTGTGGTACTAGGAAAACAAAAATGGACTTCAGAAGAATCAAGAAGTTGGCTAAGCAGTCATGGGTGAATTTTAATAGGTCTTTAAAGGGCTATACTCCAGGAGTAAGTTCAGTAGTTCTCCCCTTATCCACAGATGTGTGTGTGTGCAGGGGGTGTGTGTGTGGGGGGGTACTCCTTATCCACTGCATACCCCATGGCTGCCTGAAGCTGTAAATAGCCCTAAGCCCTACATATACTATGCTTTCTTCCACATGCATGTTTATGATAGAGTTTAATTTATAAATTAGGCACAGTAAGATATTAACAACAATAAAACAACAGTTATAATAATATACTGTAATAAAAGTTATGTGAATGTGGCCTCTCTCTATCTCGCTTTCAGAATAGCTTACTGTACTGTACTCACCCTTCCTGTGATGACGTGAGATGATGCAGGGCCCACGTGGTAAGATGAAGCAAGGTGAGAAACGTAGGTGCTGTGATTAGTGTTAGGCTACCATTGACCTTCTCACAGTATCTCAGGAGGAGGATCATCTTTTTCCAGTGATTCCAGATAATTTAGCCAGAATGATGTCAATGGTTGAATGTCTGAAACAAGTGATGATGATGGTTGGGAAATTTAATATTTTCAGACTGCAGTTGACCATGGGTAACTAAAAACAGGGCAAATGAAGCCATGGATAAGGGGGGACTACCATATGAACCCAAACTAGACAAGCCCATATAGATCCCTAAATCTAGCCTCAAGTCATCTCAGCCTCTGATTGATTGAAGACATTGTGCCTAATAGCTGGAATAACTTCAAGTTTTCCCTAGAAAAAAATAGAAAATTATCCAGAACCCCACAAATTTTCTTACAAAATGGCTGGCATTCAATTAAAAATAAAATATCATGTGTGTCAGGAGACAGGAGCAAGTGACAGAAAGCCAAGAGGAAAAAAAATAAAATGGAAGACAGAAACAGACCTACAGTTGAAAGAGATATTAAGGCAAGGACTTTGAAATAACTCTAATTAATATATTTTAGAAAACAGATTACAAGATTGAGAATGGCAATCTATGAAAATAACCACATAGACATTCTAGAACAGAGAATAATACAGTAGCTCAATATAATACTATCATGGTTTCCTAGGAGATTAGATATAGCCCATTGTAATTCCACATATCCAAGGCCCCAGGACTGGTTATCACTTATGATACAGCTCAGATATTGTTGGTTGTTTCCAATGGAGATCTCTAAAAAGATGTTTCTGCACTACAGGTAGGCACTTCTAAGAAGACCCTGATAAACTCTACCCAACTTCCTATTACTACACTTGTATTTGACTCTCCCACCCACAAACTTGTTTTTCGCACATTAGGCTAAACCTCTCCAAATCCCCACATCTTGTGATTCACA
Source organism: Noctilio leporinus (assembly GCA_004026585.1). Lineage (NCBI taxonomy): Eukaryota > Metazoa > Chordata > Mammalia > Chiroptera > Noctilionidae > Noctilio > Noctilio leporinus. Next base: position 131,380 of record PVIW01001357.1, on the reverse strand, counting down.
TTATCTGGCTTAGTAGGTTTACCCCATTGATGACCTTATCCTCACAGAGTATTTCTAACATGTGATATGACTCATGGAAAAGCTGTAAAAATCTGTCAAGTCAGTTTTGGAATTAATGTGTGCCTGTCTGGCAGAAATGTAATGTTTCAAACGCTTTAGGAAAAATTGTGTCAGAAAAGCAGATACTTAGAATAATAGATTTACAACATCTCTGTTCAGTGTAGCCTTCCTTGGTTATTAGATCTGTAAGTTGTTACTTAAAAATGAATTTTTCAGTTTGATGTAGTTTAAACATTGCCTCTGAGAATTACACAAATTCCCAGAGGCCACAGGATAGTCAGCACAGCTTAAATAAATTGGGCATGTTTGAATTGATTTAAAAAAAAACAACAACAAATGCATATGTCTTCACCCACTCCAGCACACGCACATGGAATATACTGTGGGGAAACTCTTATGAAAGGCTTGAAAATCACCACAGTGCAGAAGTACAAAATCCTTCTAGGAACTAGGCCAAGTTCAACACCCATACCTCGAAGATATGGAGCAGGGTGCATTGCTGGAGAAACTTTAAAATATGATGGGTATGTTATTTTGTTTTAAGACTTTATTTATTTTTAGAATAGTTTTAGGTTTAAAGGAAAATAAGAGGAAAGTACAGAGACTTTCCATATATGCTCTGACCCTACACAGGCACAGCCTACCCTGCTATCAACCTCCCCCACCAGGGAGAGGTCGTACATTTGTTACTATTGATGAACTAATTGGTGAACACATTATAAACACCCATAGCTCATTGTTTACATTGGGGTTCACTCTTGGTGTTGCATGTTCTATGTGTTTGGACAAATGTATAATGACACGTATCCACCATTATAGCATCATGCAGAGTAGTCACTGCCCTGAAAGTACTCTGTTCCACCTATTCATACCTTCCTTCCCTCCTAACCCCTGGCAACCACTGATATTTTTATTGTCTCCCAGTTTTCTATTTTTAAGAAGGTGGTATAGATGGAATCATAGAACATATAGACTGTTCATACTGCTTCTTTCACTTAGTGATAGGCATTTAAGTTGCCTCCATGTCTTTTTATGGCTTAATAATTCATTTTTTATTGGTGTAAAATAATATTCTGTTAACTGGATGTATCAGACTTTATTTATTTTAGTGAAGGACACTTTAGTTGCTTCCAGATTTTAATAATTATGAACAAAGTGTCTATAGAAATTCATGGTCATGCTTTTCTGTGGACATAAGTTTTTGACTCCTTTGGGTATTTACCAAGCAATACAAGTGGTGTATCATGTGGTAAGAGTATGTTTCATTTTGTAAAAATCTGCCAGACTATCTTCCAAAATGGCCATTCCATTATGTATTCTCACTAGCAATGAATTAGATTTCCTGTTGTTCTACATTCTCACCAGTATTTGGTAATGTCATTGTTTTGGATTTTGGCATTCTACAGATGTATAGTGGTATTGGAATATGTGATGAAAAACATCAAGCGAAATTACAAATATGTAAAAACAACTGCAATAAAGCAAGTGGGGATAAATGGTGCTGACCTAAGTGATTTTTTAAAAGATTGTATTTATTTATTTTTAGAGAGAAGGGAAGGAAGGAGGAAAGAGAGAGAAACATCAATGTGTGGTTGCCTCTCACAAGCTCCCCAACTGGGAACCTGGTCTGCAACCCAGGCAGGTATGTGCCCTGACTGGGAATCAAACCAGTGACCCTTTGGTTCTCTTGTGCTCAGTCCACTGAACCACACCTGCCAGGGCTGCCTAAGTAATTTTGAAACAGAGTGAACACAATGCTCAGGCTACAGGAACCCTGTGGGAGGCCCTGGCCTTCCTGGTGCTGTTCGGTCTATGGATGAGACCCACCTCCAACCTTGCAGAAGCCTGTTCTCCTCCCTTGAACAGAGTTTTTACCTTGTTAGTAAACCAATTACCCTAGGTTTCCTCAGGATTCTTTTCCCAGACTCTAGGCACATCTGAAGTGTCATGGGGTGCCACATGGGAACAGTGATTTGACCTAAAGCTACCCTAAGCTATGCAGGAGTCCTGGGGTTTCTTCCTTTAGCTCCTGCAAACAATGAGGGTAGCAAATGCAGGTAGACTTCAATGAACACAGCAAAAGTCAATGGTGGATAAAGAGCAAGTGTGTCAGCTCATGCTGCCTTTCCAGGCAGTGTGTGCCATTCTATGAATTCAATTAATAAGCCAAGAGTAGTTTAGAAGCATGTTATCACTGTCTATCACTAAACCACTCAACTCAGTGTGCCAACTGTTTTGAAACATACCTGGGATTTGTTTTAATCAGGTCAGGTAAGATGATACACAAGGTGATAACTGCCTTGAAAAAAGAGTCTGTTACTTATAATTTCCAAAAGGAGGAGGTATGCCATGTCACACAGGGCCATGCAGGGAAGCAGCAGTTCAGTCAGGAGGCAGGAGGACTGAGGGTAAGTGTAGGCAAGGGTCTTTATCATTATGATACGAGTGGTTGTTAGGTGGGACATCTATTGAGCTGGAAGCAAAACACAGATGTTCAAGTTTGTGTTTGGAAGGCTCATGATGTAATTCCTGTGCACCTACAAATCCAGAGGGATGGTAGGGGCGTACACAGTTTTGACCTATGATTTCAAGATGTCAAGTCATCAACCGTAGGCTATCAAGATTGATTATTATAATGGGATCCTGAAACCAAAAGAGGATTAGGTAAAAACTAAGGAAATCTGAACAAAGCATGAAATTTTGTGAATAATATAGCAATATTGGTTCATTAACTGTGATAAATGTACCATACTGACATAAGATGTTAATTATAGGGAAATGGTGTGAAATATAAGGGGACTCTGTACTATTTCTACAACTTTGCTGTAAATCTAGAACTTTTAAAAAATAAAAGTTTATTTTATAAAATGAACTTCGAGAACAACCTATTTATTTTAGTTTTCCTGTTTTTTTCTCTCTTTAGGTATATGTATGACCAAGAAAGACAAAAAAGAGAGAGTTGGTGCTTATCTTTTCCTAATGTTTATTTTGTTTATTGAGCATATAACATTCTCTGGCCCAGTGTATGGGCAGATAAAAAGAAAGAAAAATGCTACTCTGTTTTGAAGAAAATCCTACTAGACTTCTGATCAATATGGTAGCTTAGGTAAATGTGGCTTGCCTCCTCACACAATCACATCAAAATTACAACTAAAATATAGACCAACCATCACTCAGAACCATCAGAAATTGAGTTGAATGCAAGCCTGACAACTACAAAATTAAAGAAAACACATCCATCCAAATTGGTAGGAAGGGCAGAGATGTGAAACAGGCTGGTCCCACATCCATGTGTGGTGGATACAAATTTGGCAGAGATATCTCATGATCAAGGGGTCCCAGCCTCACACCAGGACCCCCAGCCCAGGGTTCCTGTACCAAAAAGATAAGGGAAGTTATAGGGATAACTTCTGGCTGCAAAAGCCAATGGGGATTGAGTTGGTAGAAAGAACTCCTAGAGTCCCAAGCAGTTCCTCTTAAAGAATCCACTCACAAACTTAATCAGACTCACTCCCTCTGAGATCCAGCACCAGGATAGCAGCTTAAAAGGTACCAGTAGCATACAGGGAGAAAGTAAAGTGTTTGGCATCAAGGTGAGAGGTAGGAGATAGCCTTCTCCCAAACAGAAAGGTGGGGGGCCATTGTCTTTATTATGAATTCTCCAACTATAGAGCCAGCAGGCTGATGCCATATCTGAGACTTCATCAACCTAGTTAACATTATTTGCCCCACCCTGGAGATCCCCAGAGACATGGTCCTACCCAACTTACAGGCTCACCCAAGTTACTTTTCCATTTGAATGTTTGGTCTTGGATCATGCTTCACAACTTCCTAAGTCCTCTCAAATAAGCAATAGCCAGCTTCAGTAGGCTGCCAGCCCCCATATCTCTTGCTACAGCCTAGATTCACAGCTTGGCTTCACCTTGGAATCTCCAAGCCCAGCACAAGTAGCAGCCATCTCAGATTGCTTTATAGCTCATACAGAGTGGCTCCAGGCAAAAGACAGGTGGTGGCTGACCTTGGCCTGCACTAACTGGGAAACCTCAGAGACTTCATACCCAGTGGACAGCTACAGACCACATTGGAGAACCACCACCCTGCCCCTGCACAGCTTATCCTCCACAGATGATGGAGGTTGGTGGTCAGTGGTCATAGCTAGTTAGGCCTGAGGAAATCCTTCCCATTGACCTGCCAACAGCCATAAAGACTCAACTAGAAGAGGAGGGTGTATTCAGCCCACACAAAGGGTGCATATAGGGCACCCAGCTTGGTTGATAGGGAAGGATGTGCCACTGTACTCTACAGGATAAGCATACCTACTACGTTAGGCCATGCTACCAAGACAAGCAGTCATAGAAGCTGTACCTAATACATAGAAACAAATACAGGGAAACTGTCAAAATGAGGAGATGTGGCCCAAATGAAGCAATAGATCAAAACTACAGATAAAGAACTAAACAAAATGGATATAAGTACTCTATTAGGTGCAGAGTTCAAAACATTGGTTATGAAGATGCTCAAGGAACTTAGTGAGGGCCTCAAGAGTGTAAAAAAAGATCCAGTCAGAAATGAAAGATACACTATTAAAATAAGAACAATTTACAGGGAAACAACAGTAGAGTGGATAAAGCTGAGAAATGAATCAATGATTTGTAACATAAAGAAGCAAAAAGCAACCAATCAGAACAACAAGAAGCAAAAAGAATCCAAAAAATGAGGATAGTACAAGCAGTCTCTGGGACAATTTCAAGCATATCAATATAGGAGTGCCAGAAGGAGAAGAGAAAGAGCAAGAAATTGGAATTCTATTTGAAAAAGAATAATAAAAGTAAACTTCCCTAATTTGGCGAAGGAAATAGACATGCAAGTCCAGGGAGCACACAGAGTTCCAAATAAGATGGATGCAAAGAGACCTACTCCAAGTCACATCATAATTAAAACTCCGAAGTTTAAAGATAAAGATAGAATCTTAAATGCAGCAAGAGAAAAACAGTTTGTTACCTACAGGGGTATCTCCATAACACTATCAGCTGATTTCTCAAAAGAAACTTTTCAGGCTGGAAGGGATTGGCAAGAAATACTCAAAGTCATGAAAAACAGGAACCTACTGCTAAGATTGATCTACCCCCAAAGCTATAATTTAGAATCAAAGGGCAGATAAAGAGCTTCCCAGACAAGAAGAAGCTAAAGGAGTTCATCATCACCCAACTTTTATTACATGAAATGTTAAAGGGACTTAGTTAAGAAAAAGCAGATCAAAACTATGAACAATTAAATGTCAGCAAATGCAGTACATATCTATTAATGACTGTATCTAAAAAATAAGCTAAGCAAACAAGAAGAATAGAGGCAGAATCATGGATACAGAGAATATTTTGATGGTTGCCAGATGGGAGGGTGTAATGGGGAAATGGGTGAAGAGGTGAGGAGATTAAGAATAGCCAGGGCACAGAATAGCCAGGGGGATGTAAAGTACAGTACAGGAAATAAAGTAGCCAAAGAACCCATGCATGGTCCATGGACATGAACAATAGTATGGGAATTTCCTGTGGGAGTACAGGGGTGCTAGGTGGAGTGAAGCAAAGGGGTATTAATTGGGACAATTGTAATAGTATAACCAATAAACTATAATTTAAATAAAAAGAAAATCTAAGTTTAATGAAGGTTATAGGCACAAAACCCTCAAATTGCCCTATACAGTGGCAAGTACTATACCAGGATTTTGTTTGTGATGCCTTTCAAAGAAATATTTGGAGGACTCCAGGAAGACTTCTCAGTGGCATCAACATTTAAAAAACTATTTTGGAGGGTGAGGAGCAATTTGAAAAGGAGAGCAGAGCTGAAAGCCAAGACTCAGACAATAAGTCATGATGTTTTGGAGGTGGTACTGGACAGGACAAGAAGCCCAAGGTTGGGAGTGGTAGGAGATGCCACTGGAAAGAAATAGAAGTGTTCCAGCCTTTGGGAGGCACAGCATTTGCTAACTAACTGAATGAGTGAATGAGTGAAAGAATGAAGGAAGGGCCAGAAGCTGAAAGGCCTCACATGCTTCCTAGAGCCTAGACTTAATAGGTAACAGGGAGCCACCTTGGGTTTTAGAAGGGAAATAAGATGTCAAGTTGGTGATTAGACCCTTGACTCTCCAAGTGTGATATAGGTGGCATCAAAATCACCTGAAGTTTTTTTTTTAATCCTCACTCGCAGACATGCTTACTGCAGCTGCTTCTCTCTTGTGCCCCAACCAAGGACAGAACCCAAAACCTAGGCATGGGCCCTGAGTGGGAATCTAACCTGTGACCTTTCAGTTTATAGGATAACACTCCACTGACTAAACCACACCAGCCAGGAAATCACCTGGGTTTTTATAAGAACTAGAGAATCTGAGGTCAGATCGCAAACACACCAAATCAGAATACGCATGTCCTCAAGATCTCCAGGTGATTTGTATGCATGTTTAAGTTCCAGGAGAGCTGTGTTAGAAAACTCACTGCGTTGGCAAAGGGAAAAAAAGGTCTTCTTCTTCTTCTTCTTTTTTTTTTCAATTCTCATCAAAAAAGAAAGGTGGGAAGTAGAGAGGAAAAGAGAGGGAAAAGAGGAAGGAGAGGGGAGAGAAGGAAAAAGATAACGACTCACATAAACAGACAACTTTCTTCCTAGAGGCGTGCTTCCACCTAAGTCCTGTCTCGAGACAGAAGAAGCATTTCCAAATGGAAGCCTTCCAGATGTGCATCCCCCATCAGTCTCCAAAGAGGGGACGTGTGTCCTTGCAAAGTGCTGCTTTGGAACTGGGGAGGAAGGAGATGCAGCGATGAACCACTGGTGGCAAAGCAATAGGCAAACACGGACCTCTTATTCCCTCTGCAAGCAGATGAAACATGCACTTAATTTCCAGGAAAGTGGCTGCTGGGATGGCAGCTGAGGGAAATCAAAGGCTCAGCAGGCCCCCGCAATTCACACTTATTTTGTGTAGCCAGAGATGCCGATGGAATGACAGGGTAAAAATGTCCGGGCTCCTGCTAGTACGCTGCTGTGTGGAGGCCCATCCCACCCCTCTGTCTCCCTCTGCATGCTTGCCCAGGGCAGCCAAAATCTGAATTCGTGCAGAGAGAGAAAATGGCCATGTCCTATTCTCACAGGCACAGGTGCTGGCCCAGGCAGCCCTGCAGACGTGTGACCCACTTCCACCACCTCACCTGCATTGTCTGTGCTGCTGGGACATCCTCCTCCAAGGGACACTCATTGTGATCTGTTCTATTTACCCACAAATGCTGAATTTACTTTGATGAGCTACAGGTGATAATGAGATCCCTGTGCACAGACTTTTGTTTGAGAGAAAAAAACCACAGCAGAGCCTGACTTCTCTGATTAGTGCCCTAAATTCAGGGATTATTCTGGGAACACAGGCAGGACTTTATTAGGGGTTTTGCTCTTTCCTTCCCCTTCATCACTGAGTTGCTCAGAATCCAGCTTATTCTTCAATGAAGCCTGGCAGCTGTCCAGGTGCTCTGTGCTGGGCATGTCCACATACCATTTTTCTTGAAGCTCGTTATGGACACATGGTAAGATGAGCCACTTGTCCCTGATTTCACAGACAGGGAAATCAAGACTAGCAGCTAGCTGGGAGGATAGTTGGGATCCTAGCCAAGACTTTTCTTTCCTCTGTGTTGTTAATGACAACATTAATTCAAGGTCGAAATCCTTCAGAAGCCACCCTCCAGGTTCCCTAAATACTATTCTGTGGAATAACCTTCTCCACCCTGAAGAATGTTGACTTTTTAATAATAACACTGACATTTCATGTCTGTTAGGAGAGTTATGTTTTTTGAACCCTTCATCCCATTTCATCTCATTTAATGCTCACAGATACATCATCAGACACACAGAGCTAGGACCGTATTCTCAGTTGTTGGGAGAAAAGCACTGAATCCCTGGAGAATAAGCAGCAGCCTGGTGAGGAAGGAAGAGAGCTGAAGACTCAGGAGGTGCCCAAGTGTCTCACCCTCCCACCTGTGTACAATTGACACATGACTTTGCCACCTGTGTACAATCGACACATGACTTTGCCCAGCAGAAACTGGAAATGTGGAATTGATGAGACAGAACTGGGAAGAAGTGATTGTTGCCTTTGAAAAGCTGAAAATTGCCATGAAGAAGAAGCAGTAGCCGTGTGTGTTTGTGTGTGTGTGTGTGTGTGTGTGTGTGTGAGTGTATGAAGGCACATGAGAAATGAATCTACCCTCTGATTGGGTCCCTGATGAATCCTACTCACCCACCAGCTTAGTCAGATTAAAAAATACAGAGATAGAACCACTGAGCTGGGTGTATCATGAGAACTGGTAGTGACTAACCAAGCAACTATGCACCAAGGGCACCAATTGCCTAAAGATTTTATAAGTTTTGTGGGTAGGGAGAGATAAGAGTCCTCGGGATGATGATCAGCCAATACTGACATTTCCAAACCAACTGGGGATTAGCTCACCCTCCCCAACCTCCTCCCATGGACCACCTAATAAAGATACTAGATGTGGGACATAGGCCTGAGATGATGGGTGGTGAGGTGCAAGGCAGAAGCGTTTTCAGGCTGGCATTGCATTTATCATGCTTGAATATCATCTTAAGGGACTCGCTCCCAAATCTTAAAGAGAGTGACTGTAAAAGTCAAGGAAACTCAGGTGCTGCAAGAACCTTAGTGAGCAGAGCCATAGGGTGCAGGACTAAAAGGAGATGTGCCACACAGCTGTGGGAGGACCATCCCCAACCCCAGTGCTCAGGGGTACCAGCACAGCCTCCATGGTGGAAATCCTTGTGTGATCTAGCATTGGCAGGGAGTGGGGTGGGGTGGGGGACAATAACACTGTCCAGTTGTGACACCAGAGCAGTTGATGAGCAGGGGTGGCTGAGGTTAGGAAGGGGACAGAGCTCCAGGGAGCAGCTGTAGCTGGAGAGCTTCCGTGATCTCCAGGATGAAGTGCAAGATCCTCTGAGATGATACCATAGGAGACAGCTTCCCCTCTCTACCTCATTCCGGCTCACTCAACCTTTCATACCCAGTTCCAAGGACACTTCTTGACATGTTCCTTTCTAGAAGTGGGTCATCCTCCTCCTTGCTCCCAGAGCTCCCAGAGCTCTTAACCTTATTGCAGGTGTTATTTTCCACATTGTACGTCAGCTGTCTGAGGTCCACTTGCCCCAGTTAATTTTTCTAGAACCATTACCACCAGCCTCATGTTTCTGTCCCCTCTTGACACTCAACATTTCCTTCTAGTTCTTAGGCTCACTGGGGGAAGAGACCTGGTCTCTGAATCCTCCCTACAACCCAGCCAGAATGCTTCACACACTATCTACATGGTGATTTTGTTTTTGAATGAATGGCTGCAGGACTAATGAAGGAGGCAATATGGAGACAGGGGCAGAGGGAAAAATGGGTGTTATTTTAGTCCTCTGGGAAAGAAATCCCTGTGGCTTTGGCCCCAGTGCAGCCTCATTTTTCCACTGAGGGGTCAAGCCTTGCTCACAGCAGGTGAGCCAAGAGGTGGAGGGAAGGGACTGTGCCCATAAGCCCATCAGCCTCCCTGGAAGGAAATGCCCTAGTCAGGGCAGCCAGCTCTGGGGGCCAGTGGTGGGTTTCTGTTGTTCTGTTCCCAGGAATCAGAGGCAGAGAAAACAGGGAGAGACTGTGCCAGAGGCTGGCAAATGAAGGAAACGGGGAGAAGGGTGGGGGTAGAGACAGCACCTCGCTGACTAATTAAACCTTTTGGTAGCTGGCCCCCACCAGCTCAGGCAGATTATCACTGCTGAATCAGCTCCCCGCTAAGGCCAGGCTCACACTCCCTTTCTTCTTGCTTGATTTGCCTAATGGAAGCTGACAGTGAAGTTCAACCCTGATTGTCAGATTTCAGTAGGAACCTCAAGTGGGGAGAGAAAGGCAGACATTTGAGGCATAAAAATAGCACACATAATGAGATCCTTTATTTAGCTGAACCACTTCTTGAATGACTCACCTCTCTCTCTCTCTCTCTCTCTCTCTCTCTCTCCCTCCCTCTCTCTCACACGCACACACACACACACACACACACACACACACAATTGTGCACACAAATGTCTGATTTTCATTTAGGCTGAAAACCTTGCCTAGGTCCTGTAGGGAAGGCATCCATACTGGACTGTAGAAGTCTGCAAAGGGGATGTCAGTTAAGTGAAAATGAGGAATATTCCCGCACATTTCACCAATCAACCAGTCTCTGTTCTACAATCTCTTTTAATTGGTTTATTTTCCAAAATGTGACCTAGGCAATTTGTCAGACCAGCAAACCAAGTACATAGATGGACACTCCTGAGCTTGGGTGACTCCTCGTCCTTCTGTGCTTCTGGTTTTATAAATCTGAAATGTAGATGGTTTGGTTAACTCTCAAAACTTGAGCTTTTCACCAGAAAAATCAGCCATAATTCTTGGGAGAAGGCAGCTAACAGTTCTGAATGTTTGAGACTGTTAGGCATCATTCCAAGGACTTTGCACGCACTCGTTCAGGCAACTTCACCGCTGATACCCCCATTTTACAGATGAGCTAATACAGGCACCCAAGTCACCAGAGCATCAAAGTTAAACCTAGAATTCATTTTTAAGTTGCCTAAGAAAGTTGAATCAATAGACAGGGCTTCATAGACATTAGACATTAGTATCATGGGCCATATTTGTGCAAAGATCCTTCTTCCCTAAGAAGCTTATAATGTGACAAGAACAAAAAAAACCTGTGTGCACTGAGAAGGAGGGGGATTTGAGCATCCTTGCTGAGGGATATTGGACCTGGACTAGGGTACAACTCTGTGAATGCCTCCTTATATTTGTCCTCTACATACCCCTCCAATCTACTGCTACACATGGCCATGTGGGAGAGAGATAGTAAGAGGTCAAAACTATGTAACCCCATTGTCTTAAAAATACAACTAAACAAAGACCTTCCAAAGCTAATGCCTTTAGAAGAGGCCTCTAGAGAGTAAGTTCAAATCCAGTGCTGAAAGCCAGGCAGGCTTTAGGCAGGCTTGAGGTCATACCAAAGTCACTTTAGGAAACTTGAAAACTGAGATGTGGAGTCTTTCCTGAGTGATTTTCCCTTCAAGGTACAGACCATACTTTTTCTTTTCTTCTTATTTTTTTCCCATTCTAACAAAACACTTGAATGTGAGTGATATTTTTAATGGTCATTATCCCCACTCCCAATTCCTCATTATTTCATCCTCATCTCTTCTTTCACAGATGAGGAGCCTGCAGCACAGAGAATTTACATCCATTGCCCAAGATGAAACAGCAAATGAAGGCCTGAATTCTGTCCACCATGGGATGCCCCCTCCTTGTATACTAAACATGGATTAGGAGGCTAGAGGCAGGGAGGTACAAAAGGAGAAAACACAGTCAGTGACTGCAGGAACTGGGAACTTCCTACTCTATCTTGACTTCTTTATCTTTTCGCAAATGTGCCCATCTAAAGGACCACACAACTGCCAGCCAAGATATTTGTGTTTCTACCCATGTACATCTTCATGTTTCTCTTGCTGTCTCTACCACAGGCAAATCTCTACTTTGATTCTTAGGATTTTGCACAGAAAAGCAATCCTGGCCAACCTGCCATCCATTCCTCTCCCACTCTATAAAAGTTTGCTATGTCTATATTTGTTGTTGAGAAATAGTTTATAAATCCATGCTGTACTCATTGTCATGCAAGGCAAAAAAAAAAAAAAAAAAAAAAATCACCTACTTTTTCAAGTGTCTCTGAGTAACTATTTAAATTAATATAAATGTTTCACAAGGCATGATTTTTATTAATCACCAGCTTCTCATCATCAGTGGAATACTAACTGAAAATCAAAATAACAACAACCATGGCAAGAGGATTCCTCAAACTTCTGCTCACTTCCTGCTCCATCTGTTTTATGGACAAATGGCTAGGAAAGTGGCCAGTGAAAAGCTGTGGACCAGATAGAAAACAGCAAGAGGCATTCATGTAGTCATAGAACCAGTTTAAAATACCCCTATCTGTTGCTTTTCATACATAACAGACCAAGACTGAGAGCCATACATCTGGGGCATATGCCAAGGAGAGAACTTTGGCCTCCAGCTGCAACATGGAACCAAAGGACTGGAACACAATTGAGTATCAGAACCCTTTCAGAAGCCAAGAGTTTATTGTCTGGGAAGATTTCCCTTTTACCATACATGACCTAGCTCCAAGGTCCTCTCTTGAGTGGCATAATTCCCAAGATGGAAACGTAATCCTACGATACTGTCTGACTCTGAAGACTGAAAATTACACAATCAGGATAAGGCAAATGGTTTTGTTTTGCTTTGCTTTCAGGTTTTAGAATTAAACTTTAGAAAAAGTAGAGAAGTCTTCATTTTTGTTATGGTTATGATTATGTTTCTAATCTTGGTAAATAAAAGTGATGCTATAACTTATGAAAGTTGGATAATGAAAAGGAGGTGGTGAAAAAGACTCGATTGCTGAAAAGCTCAGGTATCTGCTATAACATTGATGAAAGAAGAAACAGAGGCTTAAATATACTATTTAAAATGGTAAGTATAATCATGAGAAAAAATTACAAATTATAAGTATTGAAAAATAGGACTGAAGAAGGTCTGATTGTGTTCTATATGAAATAAATTCAGTGACCATAGAGGGAAGAGGAGAGAGAGCAAGTGACTGACATTTTTTCTTTTTTAATATTTTATTCATTATTTTTAAAGAGAAGGGCAGGGAAGGAAAAAGAAAAGGACAGAAACATCAGTGTATGGTTGCCTTTCACTTGCCTCCAGGACCTGGCTGGAAACCTGGCTTGCAACCTGGTTATGTGCCCTGACTGGGAATCGAACCAACAACCCTTGGGTTCCCAGGCCGGTGCCAATTGACTGAGCCACCTGCCAGAGCTTACATTTTTTAAAATATATATTAGCAAGTTAATATATGTGCTTTATCGTTGATAACTTAGGAAATATTGTTAGAGGCATATTATCTGGAAGAGAAACAAAAGCAGGAGGAGTTAAAAGTTGTAGTTAGGAATGGGGATAAGGAGGAGTCTGTTTTCTTTTTCAATGAAAAACTTTGTAACTATTTGATTGTTTTACATATGCATCTAGTATTTTGATTAAAATTTAAATTAAAAAATAAAACATTATTCTAGAAAATGAAAACCATAATTCAAGAGTGACATTCTCTCCTGGGAAATTGTGATTCACCTCAAGATAACAGATTTATTTGCTTCAGACCAAATCTAAGAACCTTAAATCTTGCACAACTTGAATTTTCATAAATTAATAAAAATGCCATAGTGATTCTTATGCTTTCCTTTTAACTTCTGTCTCACTGTATGTATGAATCGCATGCCTTTCTGAAACTTTCTCATCAAAGGCCCAAGGCACCATGCAGTCAGCTTATCAAATAACCCTCTGTTTGATCTCTCTCATAAATCACATCCAGAGCCCCATCAGTTAAGAGAAATTCATTTTCTTGCTCCTGTTCTTTTTCCATGTAAGCTACTGACCTTCAGACAGCATAGGCGTTCATTTCACAGAGAGGCTTCCCAACCTGACTTCTAATTCCCCTCCTTCTTGCTCCCTGCAATTAGCCCCACATGCCTACTCTCACCTGCTACAGTCATTGACAGGTCCATCTTGAATTCTTGGTTCTTCTTTTACTTCAGGTAATGCCTTTCCAAACCACAGTGATGGCAAAGAAGGTTACCAGCTGAGAACTCTAGTAAAAGTTTACCTATAACTAGTAGTTGATTGGATGGGAAAAGAAGATGCATGGTCCAGGTTGCCAACATCTAAAAACACTGTAGACTTGATGCTGAGTGCTCCCAATGAATCATCCACTAAATTTTCATAAGCAGCTCATAACACAGGAATTGCTTCCTCTCTGTTACAGATAAGAAACTGTACTTCATAAAAGTTAGGCACCTGTCCTGGTCACCCTGTTATTGTGGAACAGTGCTAACTTTAAACATAGATCTATCTGATTTCCTATGTCTGTTTAAAATATAAATGCAGTATAATTACATTATGGCTAGCTTTCCACATAAGACAAGTTACACTGAATAACAAAATAGTATTGAATATACCTGTATTCTAACCAACTAGCTTGTAGGCAATCAGGAACTTGGAGCTGGTGCTATATGTTGACATTAAGAAATAATCAACAAGCCCTGGCTGGTGGCACAGTGGATAAGGTGCCGGACTGCAAACCCAAAGGTTGCCGGTTCGATTTCCAGCCAGGACAACATAATTAGGTTGTGAGCCATGTCTCCAGCCAGGTCTGTAGCTGGAGGCAGATGAAAGGCAACCACACATTGATGTTTCTCTCCCTCTCTCCCTCTCTCCCTTCCCTTCTCTCTGAAAAATAATAAACAAAATCTTGAAAAAAAAAAGAAGAAAGAATCAACAGGATTGAGTGTCTAGGGATATCAGCTTTGGTGTTGGTCTTATGACAAAATAGCTCTCTGGATTTTAGTTTTCTCATTTACAATACGACTTTTTTTTTTTTTTTTAAACCAGATGATTATTAAGCGCTCTCTCTCTCTCTCTCTCTCTCTCTTTCTTTTTATCAATGTATGGTTGCATTTCACCCGCCTCCAGCCACAGACCTGACTGGAGACCTGGTTTGCAACCCGGTTATGTGCCCTGGCTGGGGAATCGAACCTGCGACCTTTGGGTTCTCAGGCTGGCACCTTATCCACTGTGCTACCAGCCAGGGCTTTAAGGTTTCTTTTAACCCTGTAGAATCAATATATGAGGTCTGTCCAGAAGATATCCAGCCACATAATATGAAAAATAGACATTTATTGAAGAAAATACAAGATACAAAAAACACTGTACTTAGGACAATGATGCCTCCATCCCCTTCAATGTAGGCACCCTGGGACCTCACATAATTCCCCCAATTGCCATCAGCTGCCCTGTCATGTTTTCCTAAATCTCAGCAATGGTCTGAAGTCTCTTCCCTTTCAAAGTGATTTTAGTTTTGGGAAAAGCAGAAGCCACAGGGCACCCAATCTGGGCTGTAGTGGGTCTGTGCCATCTGGGTGACCTGATGTTTTTCCAAAAACTCTGCATGAGACGTGATGCAAGAGTGGGTGTATTGTCATGATGAAGCTGCCAATCACCAGCTGCCCATAGCTGTGGCTTGTGAATCATCCAAATAGTCTCTGTGGAGGAGTATTCAAGCTTAATGCAAAATTTGATTCAAGTTAATTGTTCTATTTGCTCAGTGATTTTGAATGCGATGGCCACCCAGTACACATGCTCACTCAACAGTATCTACCACCCTCACTAACTGGTACAGTGAAGTCATCATTGTTCACACATGTGCATTCTAGTCCACTCTCTTTGGCTGCCAGTTTACATCAACGTCATTCAAACCATTCTTGTTATTATTAACAATGGCTGGACTTTTTCCAGATAGATATATTTAAAAGAAAATTTATAATTATTGTCTAATTTAGATATCCTGCAAGTCACAGAGGTGAATGAGGCTGAAAAAATAGTTTTAAACAGTAAGACAATAATCACATTAAAAATAAAAATAAAATCCTCATATTCTAATACTTAACTTGTTTCTGTTCATCATGGAATGGATTTAATGTATTGTATAGCATATTAGCCTGCTTGAGTTGCCATAACAAAAAACTAGAGACTGAGTGGCTTAAACACCAGAAATTTATTTCTCAGATTTTTGGAGGTTGGGAATTCCAAGGTTAGGGTACCAAGATTCCAGCAAGGTAAGTGTCATTGAGGCCTTTTCTTGTAGCTGGGAGGCAGCCACTATCTTGCTGTGTCCTCACAATCTCTTCTTTTGTATAAGGTGGAAAGCAAGAGAGAAAAAAAGACAGAGAAAAGCTTTCCAAAGACAGCCACTTAGGGGATTAAGGCTTCAGTATATGAATTGTGGAAGGGTCACAAAGATTCCGTCTATTGCATTAGAAGATAGTGACAGAAGCACATCAGACCAAATTATTTCCCCAAAGAAGAGTGAAGAAAATATCATAGTAAAAACTTCCTGGCTATACATGTTTCACTGTCCATAAAGAAGCTTGATATATATCCATCAGGGAAACTACATTTTTGGCATCAATTAATTCTAAAATAAATGTACAGGGTGTATGCAATGAAGTGGCAAAATTTTAGTAAAATAAACAACATACCACAAAAGTGTTATTATTTTGAAATAAGTGTATTCTTCTATGTAAATACATAAACATAGTCATTATTTTTTAATTGTTAAAAAAAGTCTCCATTTGCTGCAATAATAGACTCTATTTGACCTCAGAATCTTGAGCACACTTTAATTAACTTTTCTTTATCTATGAACATCATAATGTTTCCAGTCTTAGCTTTAACTGCCTCTTTATTGAAATGAGATTGTTTATTAACTTCTCTCTCACAAATGCTCTATATAAATAGTCTAAAGGATTTGCATCTGGTGAACTAGGCGGCCAGATTTCTTTCAACCAGAATTCAGGAACATTGATACAGAAATTTTCACACTTCTTTGGTGTGATGTGCTGGTGCACCATCTTGTTGGAATATAAAATAAAGTCCATTTGTGGCTTGCTTCATCCATGGTACAACTATTTCTTTCAAAACATCAAGTTAAACACCCTGGATCTCCATTGACGATCTCTTGGATTTTGTGTACAATATGTGGACTTGTGCAATCCTTGCATACCTTATGTGGTTTTTTTTTGTTGTTGGTGTGGCAACATCAAGATCAGCATCATACACCTTCTTCATGTTGTAAACTGTATGTAAAAGGATGTTATTAAGGTCTGTAGTTTCCTTAGCAGTTCGCCTTGCATGCAGTACAGAACTTATGGTTGCTTTAACATTGTATTCCTTTGACATGACGGTTGCTGTCAGAATTTAATACTTTATATCTGAAACAATGATGTTAAATCATCACCTTAGAAACATAGTTTTTCAAAATTAATATGAAGCACATGAAATAAGGAGATGCAAAGTTATTGCCAATTGATCGTGTGCACCCTGTATCGTTTCTATGACAATGAGCTATAAGTGCATGATGCTCTGAACAAAATCCTGACAGGATGTGATAAAGCTATTCATATTTCTTACAACATCTCTCAATAAAAGTTGAGGCTGTAATGTCAAAACCAACTCAATATAACTTATTCTGGGATTATGAATTGCAAAATATTCCAAAATAAATGTAATTTTGTTTCTTCCAAATACACAGAGTAATTAGAATTGGGTCAACAAAGCATTGTCTAACAAAGATCCTTAGGGAACCTGCTTTTAATGACTAGATAAGACATCTGTGGTAAGTATGACTTTTTGTTTTTCTTTTTGGAAGAAGAGGTATGGTTGTAAAGCTTAAGGAGTCTCTAAGCAGTTTAATCATTTTCCTGGGGTGTGTGTTCATAGTGTTAATTTGCTTAGAAACATGTTTTCATTTTTTGTAGGTCAATAGGCTTTATCTAGAAATAGGAATGTTAATGAAAGGAGGCAGGCTGTATCAGATTTGGAAATCCTAAATTCCATATATTTTATATCCAGTTTATGTAATTGACTTCTGATGCCTGTCTTTATGGTATAGCCAAAGGTCTTGTTCAATATCCCTGGGAAGTTCTAAAGTAAATGAGATAACAGATTGCATTGAATGGGACATAGTTCTCTAGTCTCAATGCCTCTCCATAGTATGGGCTAAAATGTTCTCAGACACATATATTTTGCTAGCCTAGTCATTGTATATCTCACCTCCTTTCTAAGTCAATGGAGATGTGAAGATATGATTTTTTTAAAAAATAACAAAATTCCACTGTGTTTAATTTATAGATTTTTTCACTCTGAGAATCAGGCCATGCTCAATTAGAAAGTAATGGCTGAGAAAAGAATCCAAAGGTACTGAGATTAGAGCTCCGCTGAATTTAAACTGATAGCATTTGTATGAAAGGTCCTTCTTCTGGCAGCTACACAATATGTGAATGCATTCCTGTTGTCCTGTTCCATGCCTCCTAACAGCTAGGATGGAGAGCTGAAGCCACAGCAAAAGAAGTAGGCTTGCTTTTCAGTTAGCAATATGCCACTGGGTAGTGTTGCCTATTTTGAGCCAATGGAACAGGGCATATGATATTATCAACCTCCCAGGAGAAATATTTATGTTTCCTGAACTTCTGCTGAGTGACTAAATCTTAATCTAGTCACTGAAACCAAAGTGTTTGCATATTATGTGTGTCCCACCCCTCCACCTTCCCAGATAGTTGGGCCACAAAGATTTCTGATGTGGTACAAAAACACACAGAATCACATTATCTATTTTTATATCACAACTGTTTCATTATGTCACATCATTGGAACTCTAGCTCAGAATCGCTATGCGTACACCCACCAGTCACTCCACTCCTACAAAAATACCCAAGGGAAATAAAAGTACATTTCCACGCCAAGACCTACTCATAAATATTCAGCTATATTTATAATAACTCAATGCTGAAACCAAGTCAAATGTCCATTCACGGGTGAATGGAGCAACAGTGTGGTATGTCCTTATCATGGAATACTACACAGCAACAGTGAGGAGTGACCTGTGGAGTCAGGCAACATCATGGATGAATCTCAAAATAACTTTGCTGAGTGAGTGATGGTATTTGACACAAAAGTACATAGTGTATGATTTTACTTATATAAAACTCTTAAAAATGCAAACTAATCCATAGTGACTGAAAGTAGAGAAAGCAGTTGCCTGGGAAGAGGATGAAGGTATAGGTGGAGGAGAGTTCAATAAGGAGTGTAAGCAACTTTTGCAGGTGATAGATATGTTCATTACCTTGGTTGAAATAATGGTTCTATGGAAAACATTAACTTTTACATTTCACTATGTGTACTTATTGTATGTCAATTATATATCAATGAAGCTACTTTTAAAAAGTGAATGTATTTATCAGACAGAATATATAAAGCTGATAATGTTTTGGAAAATTCATAAGGCACTTGAGTCAGTAAATTGCATTCATGTGCCAGTCTTAAATGTAACATACAACAGAATGACAATACCTAATTAAGTTTAATCGTCTAAGTTTTATCATTATTCTTCCTGGTCAAAAGCTGAAGTTCATCCTTCTAGAAGAGAAGTATTAACTGAGTTATCAGTGCATACAGATTTGCCTTGGACATATGTGTAGGCATGAGTAACCTGAGTTTATCATTCAACATAAAAAGATACCCAGTGCCCCTAAACTCCATTGATGCTTCTAATATTCCTTCCCAATTTCCTCTTATGAATTGACTCATGAGGCTTGCAAGTCTGACTGCAGCTGCTGGTTTCCCTATGGTTTCTCCACATAGGAATGGCCCTCAACTTGCTCTGAGAGAGTGGTGGTGAGTGGAGACTTTTATCATCCAGTGTTGTTGGCCCTGATGAACCTGACCCCCTAATTGTCAAATTCCTAGTGAATGTCCTGGTGAAGAATATTACCTCTCTGGTCAGCCAAATGATCATCTCTGAGTTGTCAGCATTTCCATCCAGCTCTTCCTGAGGGATTGCTTCTCTCTCTCTCTCCAACAAAACTGGGATCTACAGGGTTCCACCTCCTTCTCCGTAGCCACTGTATGAGGTGGTACAGGGCCAGCCCCCAATAGCATCCCCAGCTGCTTGGACTCAGGTCCATTAGGTCCTTTCTTCCTGTCCTCACCATGTAACAGCAAAGCTCAAACAGATGTTACCAGAGGTAGGATGTTCCCTTGCATGAAAGCTGGTGCTTTGATTTCTTGCATGGGGTCCTCTGTTAGACACCCCTAACTTCTCAAAAGCCAAGTGTTGAGGCCCGGCCACCCCAGGCTTACCTTACACCACAAGACTTGGCTTCTTATTGCTGGTCTGAGGCCATTTTT
This sequence comes from Noctilio leporinus, assembly GCA_004026585.1. NCBI lineage: Eukaryota > Metazoa > Chordata > Mammalia > Chiroptera > Noctilionidae > Noctilio > Noctilio leporinus. Next base: position 111,423 of record PVIW01001357.1, on the reverse strand, counting down.
CTTGCCTCCCCTTCCCTGTCTTCCCAACATTCTCACCCACAGCTGGTGGGGTTCAGAATAGATCCCATTTTTTTCTGACTTGGGTAGAAGGGGATGCTAATTCCAAAATGTGTGCTTGTTGAACTCAACTTTTTTATTTTAAAAATGTATTTATATTTATTTATTTTTAAAGCCTGAAACTTTCCTAACTCTCATTTCAAGGGCACACCAACTCAATGGGGGAAAATAAAAGATATAATTGCTTTCTTATCCCCTGCCACCAACCAGGTTTCAAGGTAATCAATTGTGCCACAACTACCACCTTTTAATATGAATTTGCATTCTGGGCATTGTGTTGTGTTCTTTGTATAGCATACCTCTTTAAATCTTTAATTCTTAAAACTACCCTTGAAAGTAGTTATTGCATTTTTCCTCAGGATAGTGATTGTGTTGATGGAGGTTAACAAATTTGCCCAAAACTACACAGCTAGTAAGTGACCGAGTGACTTTAGGTTTAGTTTTTCCTCTCCTCCCCTTATACCCCAGTGCCTTGATTCTTAAGAACCTCTTTAATGGGGTAATTTTCTATTATTATTGTGGATCCTATTTCCAATTCATAATCCACTAATATTGGGACTTCTTTGGTTGGCTTTTCCACTGCCTTGGCCTTCCTGAGGTTTAGAGGCACAAGAATATAAGGCATTTAACTAACTGAACAAATGAAAGAGTTTAACACCAATGAACTTCATTAGTATTTTATAAATAAATCACCAATGACCTGGAACCATTCAAGCAGAATCAATAGAACTTTTAAATTTCCATACTCTTTGAGAGTATTTGGACATATTTTTTTCCCCTGAAAACACCCAATAATTGAAACATCATTTTCAATCAACTTGCATTCTCTACTTGGGAGGATTGACCACATGCCATTTTGGGTTACTATAAGCATATTTAAAACAACAACAACAACAAAAAACTCAGTGTGTAAGAATCTGAGAAGGCATTCCTCCTTGGAGCCTTTGAAGGTGAGTCTATGCATCACCTCTCCTGCCAGGTGAGCAAGCCGGGTGCCACAGACTATGAAGCTCTTCATGGCTACTGCATGGATGGAGCCTCTTTTCTGCTGACCTGCTTGCTCCCAAATCCTATTGCTGCCAGCTGCACCCTGAGCTCCTGGAGTTGTAGCCTTGTCTTTAACCCTGTTTCTCACTCTTAAACTTAGACTTATCCTCCATTTCTCCCAGCGTTTGATGGAAACAGTCCTCAGCCACTCTGAATTGGTTTCCCTCTCTGCCTCTCTTCTTCCAGGTGTCCTGGTTCTAACTCCTAACATCCAGAGAAAGCCAGCATTGGACCTCCTGCAAAGGGGATGGTAGGCAGATAATTAGAGTTATGAATGTTTGCACATTCCATCTGAGTTTATATTTTTATCAGGTTATGTGAAGTATATATGTTCATTTTCCTGCCTATTTAACACAAAAGTCACTATCTCTGGGAGTAATGTGCCATTTTATCAGTAGTTTTCTATCATGTGAAGATCATAACATCCTAATATTCTCCGCTCTGCTCCTCAATTCTCCAGAGAATCCCTTTCTCAGGTATTAATCTTGGCAGTAGTACTCATTAATATGATAAGCCTCTCTGGTTTTAAACAGCTCTTCAGACCCAAACAGGCCATAATTGAATGGAAGCTTTAATTGTTTTTTTCTCAGCAAACAATCAGGCGGGGAGAGCAAGGACACTACAGACAAAACACCACCGCTAGACAGGGGAATGAAAGGCATGTGTTTCCATTCACTAATAGGCAGAAATGTCACCAGATCTCAGAAAGGCTGGCTTGGGGGCTCCGTGCAGAGGAGAGAGCTATTGAATTCCCCCTTCTGGCTGGCGGGATAGCTCCACACATGGCTCTCTCTTCCCTTGTCACTTCTGTTGATTTGCCTTCAAGGTGGTCATTCAGAAAGAGTGAAAGAAAAGGCTACTGCTTGCCATTTCAGGCCCAGAGATTTAGCAAGGACCTCCAACCAGCTGCAGCTTTCAGTGGCTCCAGCAAATGGGTGGCACACAACGCCTTATTTGGTTTTTGTTAGTACTAAGTGGGATCCTCTTACAGAGAGAGATAATTGCCTTCCCTAGGGAAAAAAGAGAAAGTTTTCATGCTTATTGACAGTCAGCATCTACTGTTTTATTATCTATTGCCTGATTTCACTCCCTTCTTCTACTGACATTTAATTTTCAAGTTATCTGCATTCTAGTTGGAAACCAGCAAAACCTGAATTTTTAACTTTTTGTTGTTGTTCTGAGACATGGGAGAGGGTATGTCTATCTCTGTAGAAATAACATTCTCTACCATTTTGAGATACTTAGAATTATAGAAGAGTTTATAATGTGGTTTCAGAGGAGACCAGATAATAAGACTGGACACATTTCTAGCTTCATTGAAGTTAGATTTTCAGACTTGTCTCTTTGCTATGGGAAAGGAATTCTAGAACATCATATAGGCCCAAGTCCATGGTTAGAGTTGAAACATGTTGAAAGCCAGCTGAGGCTAATTTTGGAGTAAAGCATGTTCAAATTCACTTCCATCATGCTTACTAATTATGTAAGACCAATTGTCCCTGCTGCAGTGTGGTAGAGACTGCTTGTTGACCCAAATCAGCATTCCTCTTTTCTGGATGTATTATTCAGAATCCATGCAGGCAAAGGTATACTTATGGAACTGGTCACTGTTGGTATTTATAATTTTCCTTTTGAACTACCATTCCACACTCCCTTTATTCTCAATCAGGTCCCAAGTTGGTCATGGTTCTTAACCTTGTATGGTGATATAAACCTTCGTTCCTCAAGAGACTGAATATTGAGTGATCCTGCCTTTATTTGATTGGTGTAGTTTTCTATTCAATGAGGAACTAAGAAGTGACTCCTCCAGAGAATATCTGGAATATCACTATTATGTAGCAATGGGTAACCCAATTTAACCTAAATAATCAAGATCTACCACTTCAGCTACCAGAATAGTGACTTTCTATGCCTGTTGGTTCAAAGGCATAAACAGCCCCCAAATGACCACATAGGAGGCTAAACTTCCTATTTAATGGAACCCTAGCTGTGCAACCTGTTGGAAGCATTGTTTCTGTGGGAATTAAGTCCAAAACGGCAGGAAAGAGAAGTAAAATATCTGCAAGTTAGTGAATGGGTATTTTAATAAGAAAGAGGTCCGTACATTGGTCACTTAACAAAACTATATTCAGCATCAGGTTTTCAGAGTACTTTCCACCAACCAGCACTATCATCAATTCTTAAGTGTGCCATTTCCCCATCTAGTTAATTAGTTCTTCTGTGTAATGTGATACATGATAAGACTAGTACATTACATGGGCATGAGTCCACTGTCACACTTAATTTGCTGTGAAATATAGGTTCCCTCTTCAGAAGCAATGTTGTATAGGACGTAATGACTGAGAATAAGACATTCCATAAGTTCGTGAGTTTAAGTGCTGGCAGAAGCATTGAAAGAAGGGAAGGCAAGTATGTGTCTATTTGGGTAAGAACATATCGCTGCCCTGTTCATGTAGGAAGGGACCAATGTGGTCAGTCTGTCACCAAGCAGATGGCTGGTCCCTGTGGAGAAAGACACCAAAGCAGATCTACTATTGGAAAACCTAGGCCCTCAGACCACATTGGTGAGCTACTCCATACTCTTTATCCCTGCCATATGGAAATGTTGTACATGAGCCCATTAAGAGAGCATGGGGTGACTGTGAAAGAGACTGGTTGATATCTACAGACTAGATCATTTTGTCCATATGATTATTGAGACCCTCCTTAGTAGCAGTGATCTTTACTTAGCATTAACACAGAATACAAATATGTTGCCACACTCACTGTGCTCCTCCCACACCTCTTTCCTAGATTTTTTGCTTATCTTCCTATTCTGGGCTTTTTAATTCCTGATGGTCAGCCAGACACTTAACCATTTCACATGTATCAGGGTAAATCCAAATTGTTGATCTCTTAGTCCAATCAAATGACTGCCCAAAGCATCTTTCAAGACTACTCCTGATCAGGGCTATAATACCACAGCAATTCATTTCAGATTGGTGACTGTACACTGTGCAGAGCAATTATAAACCAGACCTAAGGTATTTCTTTTTCAGTAAACCAGCCATTTTTGAGGCCATAAATGTGGATTAAGGGAAAAGAGGCTCTAGGAATAGATGAAGTAGGAATCTCGGCCTCTTGCTCATGCACATTACTTTCCTACCAGACCTGCTTAAGCCTGATCTCTTTTATAACTTTTAAACTTGATGATAGATAGATGCTGTCCATATGAGATAGGCTAGTTTATAGCCAGATCCTAGTTGGTAGAGTAGCAGATGCTTTGGTGTCCTGCCCAGATCTCCCCTACACACACCATTTTGGTGCCTGCCAACAGTGTTGTGCTGTGATCATCAGTGATTCTCTACTTGAGGGTTTCCTGTGGCCTGTGTATAGGGAAGACCATGGTACCAAGGAGTTAATACCCCTGGGAACAGCCTTTAGCCAACAACAAATGAAAGTAGGAGAATATGTACACCAGCTTCTTCAGCCCTTAAGTTTGACGTTCCACACTGTCTCCTAAGGGTCTTTAGGGAAATTAACCACTGTTAGTTGGTCAGAGTCAAAACTCATTAATGTACCCATAGTAGCTTTTTTCTTTTCCCTGTCTCACATTTCCACTTTTTACCAGTTCTTTCTAGGCTCATCTTCCAAACAAAATACCCAAATCCTTCTTAGAGAATAAACAAGTGTTCTTTTGGGAAAAGGCCATGACATACAGCTCAAATCACTTGGTAGCTTAATGCCAAGTGCACAGTTTATTTAAAAAATAAAAATAAAAAATAAGTGAAGAAAACAAACATACTCTACTTTCCTTAGTGCTGACTTCAGTATCAATACCCAATGTGGCACTGGAAAGTGTGAGATTAAGAAAAATAAGAGACTTGTCAACCCATGTTCTTGAGTGATTGTATGGAACTTCCCCTTTCCCAGCTGACCTGAAGTTGTTTCTTGATCCTCACTCAACAATATGTTATGATGTTATTGGTTTGAGAGAGAGAGAGAGAGAGAGAGAGAGAGAGAGAGAGAGAGAGGTAAGAGAGAAACAACTTGTGACCTTTCGCATACAGAACAATGCTCCAACAAACTGAGACACCTGGCCAGGGCCCAGATGACCTGAAATTTAACTCAATAAGAAATAAACTTCTATTTCCTTGAGTCAAAGTATAGATTTTATTTTCACCTTCACTGATATCTAGATAGATGTATATCTCAGAATTATTATTTTGAATGGAAAAGGTAGGAAATAAAAAAAAGAAAAGATATTCAGAGAAAATTAGATCACTAAACTAAGCTTTATTTTGTTATTTTAAACCCCTATTTTTTTTTTTTTTCACATCAAAGCTGTTTAAAAACAAAGCAGAGCAATACAAACAAAGTTATAAAAGTTCATTAGTCTTGGCTGGTAGCACAATGGATAAAGCGCCAGGCTGCAAACCCAAAAGTTGCTGGTTTAATTCCCAGCCAGGGCACATAACCAGGTTGCAAGCCAGGTCTCCAGCCAGGTTTGTAGCTGGAAGCAGGTGAAAGGCAACCATACAGTGATGTCTCTCTCCCTCTTTGCCTCTCTCCTTTCCCCTCTCTCTAAAAATAATAAATAAATCTTAAAAAAAAAAAGTTCATTAAACTTAAACCTCACCAGCACTCATGGGCCAGTGTTTTCTGCTCAATTTGATCTCCTGCCAGAAAGGTTTTTTTTCCATTCTTTTATAGAAGGTCTCTCCAAATATATCACCACCTCATTTCCCCATGAGCTGCTCATAACACCACTGAACATATCGTATTGGAAGTATCTCATTGAATAAATGGATTAAATACAAAATAAATGGAAGTTCCTATTCCAGTAATTGTGAAATAATTTATATCCCATTAAACTTTATGCAGATAACAATAATAATTTGGGACAAACAAAACAAAATAAACCAAAAACCCAACAACTTTTTTGATGGCATTGAAAAAAAATCAAAGGCAGGTAAAAATTGGAATGAATTCAGAGGGAAGAATTTGGGGCTCCCAGATGAGTTGGAAATTCAGGGAGAGAACAATATTTAAAAGAAGGGATCCACCAAAAGAGAAGTCCCCAATATGCATGTAAATTCCTGTCAAATACTTGACTGACATCTGAATCATGCATATGTGGGGGAGATGCCAAAACATCCAGCAGAGAAGAACAGCTGGAAAGTTGAAAAACTTGAGCAGAGATTTCACCTGTGACCTACTTTGAGAAGATACAGAGTTCAGAGTTTGCATCTCATCAAGTTACTGAGTGTTAGTAAACACCTTGAGCTTTCTGCTGACTTCTAATGAGGACCCTGCCTTACATGTAAAGGCAATTTCGCAGGACTGAAGATTCACCCTAAGACTAAAAGGAAAACTAAGACAGACACATGCTAACAAAGGATAAAATAAAACAACCACAAATTCAAGATAATTTGCCAGCAGTCATACTTCAGTACTCGTTGGCTTCAGAACTCATCAAACTTTGTATTTGTAGCATTTGACAAGGAAAAAAAAATGTTTCAGCATTTGCTCAGGATTTGTCACACTTGTTAGAACTTGTTTGAATCATGATGCCATCCTGCAAGAGAAAAATGCTTCATCATTTTGTACTAGGAGGTTTCAGCACTTGTTGCAAATTTTGGAACAAATTAATAATGAGTACCAAGGTAGCACTGTAATTAGATCACTATTAAAGCAAAAACCAACCCATCCAAAGAAAATAATAGGATCCAGAGTTTTTGCAGCATCCACAATGTCTAGTACACAATAAATAATTATTGGACATTGAAAGAACAGTGAAATGTGATCCATAGTCAAAAGGAAAATTAGTCAATAGACTAAAACCATAGGTAACTCAATGTTGTAATTAACAAAGTTCAATGTTGTAAGAACTTTAAAGCAATAAATACATAATCAAGGACTTAAAGGAAGATGGCTACAGCAAATGAATAGAAGACTACCAATAGAGAAATAGAAACTATAAAAAAAAGAGAATTAAAATTACATTCTAGAACTTTAAAATACAACATTTGGAATGAGAATTCAGTGGATGAGGTTAACAAAAATTAGATAAAGCAAAAGAACGTCACTGTAAACTTGAAAGAGAATAAAAGATTGGGGAAAAATTGAAGTTCTCAGAAACATGTGAGATAATATCAAATATTCTTATATATATGTAATTGGAGTTCCCAAAGGAGAGAATGAATAAAGGCAGAAAAGAATATATTAAGAAGTAATTGTTGACTTCCTAAAATTTGGTGAAACTATTAATTCACACATTCAAGAAACTCAGAGAACTTTTAGCAGGATAAGCGGAAAGAAAACCATAAACAGGGCATCATAGTTACATGGCCAGAAAACATAAATAAAGAAAATGTCTTCAAGGCAGCCAGAAAGAAATGAGATATTATATATAGGAAACAATGGCTCTATTATTAAATAACTTTTCTTTTGGAACAATGGAGATTAGGAAACAATGAACTATCTGCCTAAAATTCTGTATCTAGTAATCATATTCTTCAAACATGAAGGCAAAATATAGACATTTCAGATAAATAAAATTGGAGAGAGTTTTTTATCATCAGATCCAAATTTAAAGAAATTCTATAGAAATTTCTTCAGGCTGAAAGTAAATAAAATCAAATAGCAGCTAATTCTATAGAAGGAATAAAGAACAACAGAAATTATAAGTCCACTTAATTCTCATTATTCATTGGATTCTGTATTTGTGAATTTACCTATTCATTAAAATTTATGTTCAACTTAGAAACAAATACTCATGGTTCTTTTGCACTCCTTCATAGACATATGCAAGGTAGCAACACATTTGTGTTGCCTGATGTTGGATGTCCCCAGCTGAGGCGACATGCTGCCTTCCCATTTCAGCTCTCATACAATAAACAAGTAATCTTTCTGTGTTTTAGTTAGTACCACATTTCCCACATTTTTTGTGCTTTTTTTGTTGGTGATTTTGCTGTTTAAAATGGTGCCTAATATAGTGCTGAAGTGCTGCCCTAGTGTTCCTAAGTGTGAGCTAAGAGGTGCCTTATGTACACCTTTGTGTGTGGGTAAGCTTTGTCCGGCCATGAGTGACGGCACTGTTGGCTGAGATTCTAATGTGAATGAATCAACAATATATATTAACTAAGGTGTTTTTAACCATAAACACACATAAAACAAGGTTAGGTATTGATCGCTTGATGAAAAGGTGACCAACGTCACAGGAACCCAAACCTGTGTTTTCTTTAGGAAGAACAGTTTAGTATTCACTAACTCAGTGTTCAGAGCAACCTTATAGAACATTAACATGAATAATGGAGTACCAACTATATGTGAGTAAATAGAGAAGTCAATTATTTCTTATTTAAAACCACATGGCTATTTACTATGCAAATGTTAATACTATTTTGTAGGTTTAAGTAGATGTAAAATATATATGACAACCATATAAAGCACAGGGGGACAGTAAATGGAGTTATATAGTACTATTGCAGGAGTCTTACATTTTATGGTAAATGGTGCATCATTAAATTCAAGTGGATTATGATAAGGCTGTGTATTATAATCCCTTGAGCAACCACTATGAAATCAATGTGAAAATAGAGCTTAAAAGTTTATTTAGTGAATTAAAAATGAAAGATTAAAATATTTAATTCATTCAAAGAGACAAGGAAAGAAGGAACAGAGGAAGGAAAAATAGATTGGGCAAATACAAAACAAACAACAAAATAGCCTAAATTAGCTCCAGCTGGTGACACAGTGGATAAGACACCAGCCTATGAATCCAAAGGTCCCTGGTTCGATTCCCAGCCAGGGCACATAACCAGGTTGCAGGCCAAGTCTCCAGCCAGGTCCTTAGCTGGAGGCAGGTGAAAGGCAACCATACATTAATGTCTCTTTCCCTCTCTGCCTCTCTCTTTTCCCCTCTCTCTAAAAATAATAAATAAAATCTTTTAAAATAGCCTAAATTAACTATATATCAATGAATATATTAAATGTAAATTTTAGAAAATACTCAAATTATAAAGCAAAGAATGTCAGCCTAGATTTTAAAATGAATGAATGAGTAAATGAATTAATGAGTGAATGAATAAATGAATGAATGAATGAACAAACTCTTTTGGAAAAAGAATGGTCAAACTGTGTTAGTGAATTATTTTGTCATTACTGGAAATCATTTAGAAGTTATTATCCCCTATACTCTCTTCACACAAGGTAATAGTGGGTCTAACATCACTTGTGGCTCCAAAACAGAGCATTTAAGCCAGATATGGACTTGCAGAGTATAATTTCTCTCCATCTGTAGTGACAGATTAAGAAAATGGCATATGACCAAGCTATACTAATGTGAGTTATAGCTAATGCATTAGCTGGAATACTGAGAAAGAGAAGCTCACTTCTCACAAGCTTCTAAGCTGATAAAATATAAACCTACATCTTCTGGAGGCCATTTTTGCGTGTTTGATGATGAACATAGCATTGAAAAAGTAGAGTTAAAAAATATAAACACACTTTGGATATCATCATTTTAGTTATTTGTATCCATGCATGCCTGAGCCATATATACTTTGTCTTTTTAGTTATTCAAGTAAAAAAAAAAAAATCTCCCTTGGTTTCTATAATTTTCAGACTAAAGAGATGTGACCAATACAAGTAACAAACCAATTATTTTCCAAACAATCTATAATATTGGTTGAAATAAGATAGATGCATTCAATGCATTTATTTCTAATTTCTGACCCTTTCTTTCAACCATGAGAAATCCCTATAAACTCATAAAACAGAAATGATATAGAAAGCTGCCTTGAACTCTTCACAATTGATGAATGTTGTTCATGAAGATATTGTACCCTCTAATTTCCACAAGACATAATAGTAGGACTCCAAGGAAGTGCTCTCAACCATCAGCAGTTCCCTTTTGGCTACTTTTCACTGGAGGACTCTACCTTTTTCCCAGACTATTTCCCAGACTCAATGTCCATGTCTGTGACTGTAGGTACAGGAGTATTAAGCCCTCTTCCCACATCATGGAAACACAGACTATATACATACACAGAAACTAAATCTGGGTAGATTTCAAGTAGATCCCTACTTGCTTGTCATTAATGTGTTGGGAAATTTGACACAATCAATAATTTGTATGACTAAAAAGAGGAATGATCTACTATTCTTTATATATTCCCTCCCAAATAGTTGACTTCATTACATCTTTTCATTCCGCAATTAAAGAATAAGTTTTAAGGAACTTACAAAATTAGCTTGTTCATGTTTTAGGATCTTCCTCCAGAACCAGCTACAGTTGCAGATAGAGAGAACAACTAGTGCCAATGGATTAGTAGGTGTATTCCAAGCAGATACAAAAATATACTGATCAATACTTACTCCACACTTAACTTTAGAAGCTATCTTAGAAGGTTGTAGGTAACAGCAAAATGGCTACAATGCAGTTTGTTTATTCATACAACATGACAGATTCTGTATAGATGTCCATATATTAAATTGCGTATATATTAGAATATACTTGTGCACTGTAGATGTGAGGAAATTACTTTCTACTGCTCAGGAAACCAAAAAGGAGGGCATTACTGTCTTTGCCTTGAAACATGAACAGGGTTTCCTAGGAGGCAGCATTAGGCTGGAATGAAGAATGAGGCGGTGGATGGAGCTGGGACAAGGGTGAGAAAATTGAAGGCCAAGGAAATAAAACTAAGGAGGCACTTGTTCTCAGATGAGTGAGCAGCTTGTGGTTGTGCCATAGATGTATCATTGCCTGGCCCTTGTCCTGGCTTTGAGTATGGGACGTTACAGGCAAAGAAGGATGGAGAAGGCCTCCTAAGTATTGGGAACAATATGTGCCAAGGATGAAGAACCAGAGGCATGGAGACAGGTGTCCATAAAGCAGGGGGGGAAAAAGCAAAGAATGTAGAGGTGGGAGAGGAGGGGGAAAGACTAGACTAGAAGGGTGGACTACAGCTAACTTGGTAAGGGTCTTACATGCTGTTTTGAGGATCTTTGTTTATTATAGACAAAAGGGGAACAAATAGTCATCAGGATTGTTCTTAAAGGGTCACTGTGATAAAGTGATACAGATAAATGGCTTAAAAGAGAAAGACTAAAGCTAGAATGCACTTGGTATGAAGCTATGGTAACAGGATGGATGTCTTGGAAGGTCAGGAAGTGGAATTCTCCTGGACTTGGTCACTGAATGTGTCTAATGAGGAAAGACCACATGTAACTCAATTATCTCTGGGCTGGACAAGTGGGCAATTCTACCAACTAAGAAAGAACTGATTAAGGGAGAAGAGCAAGCTGGTACTTTTGAGATTGCGGTATGCTTTAAAACAGTTGGGTAAGCTAGCTTGTGTTTTGGTCCATTTGGCTGCTGTAACAAAAATGTCATCGATTAAGCAGCTTATAAACAACAGAAATTTATTTCTCACAGTTCTAGAGGCTGAGAATTTCAAAATTAAGATGGGGACAAAACGATTTCCCAGTGAGGGCTCTCTCCCCATCTTGCAGACAGTGGCCTTGTTTTCTGCATCCTCACATCATCTTTTCTTTCCTTGATGGATGGGGTTTGGGGGTGGGGGAAAGAGACGGAACAAGTTCTCTGGTCTCCATATAAATTCATTAATTTCCTCATGGGGCTTCACCCTCATGAGTTTATAATTACCTCCCAAAGATCCCACCTCTATACACCACGACAATGGGATTAAAGGTTTCAACATATAAATTTTAAGACAACAAAAACATTCAGTCCACAGAAGCCTGGTAACTTTTTGATTTAGTTGGCAAGCAAGCTGGACTAAGTTCTTTGGCACCCCGTAAAAACAGCCAAAAGAGCTGTTTTTAATCTATTTTTCACATTTTCACAGCTGGCCACTAGGACTTGATGGGCAAATGAGATCTCAGAAGTGACTTGAATCACTTTAGCTCAGGAAATATATAAAAAGTAATTCCCAATTTTACTTGGAAAGAAAAAATAAGTAAGCTTGTCCCTGAAAGCCCAGTGCTGACACATGGCCCCAGCTGACAATTTCTGGGCTTTGGAAATTTATGTAAAACGTCTCCAGGGTTTTACCATTTTTTCATAACTTTTATTTTAAAGTCAGCTCCTTGTTTTTGATCCTTAGGCATCTGCTGAAATAAAGTTGATATATCTTAGAACAAAAAGCAAACACACATGATGCCTACTATACAACCACATTAGTCAAATGTCAATTCTTCTACTGCCTATTTTCAAAATTAACCTTTCATCTCCTCTTCCCTCAACATCCCCAGAAGAAATACATGTATTGTTATTTTTTTACATCTTTGGACCTCCAGATTTAGATGAAGACAAAATAACATGGTTCAGGGCTGATAGCCATAGATTATAGTCACAGACCAAAAGACAGGTTTTGTCTTGTTTTTTCATTTCATCTCTTGTTGGCAGAAAGTACATACACACACACACACACACTCAAACACATACACATTTTATTCTCAGGTGTGAACATAACAAGAGATATTATTTTACCTTTCATAGTGCCTCCCCTGTGGAATTTCTCCAGCTTTCACATCTTAGCCAGAGTCTGCTCACAGCCCATGCATATGCTGCACCTCTAAGCAAATGCTACTGCACCCGTCTATTTCTTCTCCTGGCTTTCCTATGCGAATGGGATCTACGTTATTGCAGAGACCAAAACTACTTTATACCCAGGGGCTAGGATAGCAAGGAGCACATGTATATGTTCTGTCAATGCCAGATGACTAAGTGAATGAATGATTGGTGAACAGGCACTTAGATGGTGAATGAAATGTCTCTGAATAGCAGACCGCTGCCATCAGTGTGATTTCTCTGCTATTTGTAACAGCAAAGGCTCTGCCCTCTCTGGTTCTTATTGCCCAGCATGTTGACAGGCTTGCAAGGCAGAAGGTGGGCATGATGGGTGCCTTATGAGGCCCATTCAGATCTCAGGAGATAGGGTGAAGGAACCCCCAGCTCTGACCTCAAGTCCTGAGCTCTGACTGCCATAACTGGCCATGGCTCACCCACAAAGAGCCTTTCCTCTTTTTCTTCCCAAAGTGCTTCCAGAGAGGCCTTCTGAAACCTGGGACCTGGGCCATGAAAGAGGTGCACTCTTTTCACAGCTGTCATATTATTTACTCTGAAGCTTGTAAATGCCAGGATTGCCAATTCCATTTTGGAGACAGACAGGAAAATGATTACAAAAGAACATGCTGGTGCTATGGTTTAGAACAGACATGTTCTCTCCTGATGCTGGAGTATGGGTTGGTTCTTACTTTTCTAGGTGATAAAAATAAATTTTGTTCAGCATTCACATGCTCATACAGTCAGCCAACAAATGTGACCAAGTGCCTCCCATAGGCCATATTCATCTCAGATTTCACTCCCTTTGATGAGTGAAATCTCATCAAAACTTGCTAAGTCTGAGTTTATGATTTGGCCCCAGCATATTTCGCATTAATTTAAAAAAGATTTTATTTATTATTTTTAGAGAGAGAGGGGAAGGGAAACAGACAGAGAGGGAGAGAGACATCAATGTATGGTTGCCTTTCACTTGCCTCCAGCTAAGGAGCTGGCTGGAGACCTGGCTTGCAACCTGGTTATGTGCCCTGGCTGGGAATCAAACCAGTGACCTTTGGGTTCACAGTCTGGCACCTTATCCACTGTGCCACCAGCCAGGGCTCACATTTATTTTAATAATTACATATTTACTTTCAGCTTTCCCTCCCCCTCTCCATCATGATATACACAAGGGACAACAAAGCCTCATGAATATCTGGATTTCCAGTGCCCAGTATGTGGGCTGATGCACAGTAGGAGTGCAGCAAGTGAGAAAGAGTTTGAAAGCCCACATTAACTATGAAATCCCACTCTTCAAGCCAGAGATTTTTCAGGGATACTTTATTATTTCTTCTACAGGCTTTGAATAATGCACATGGATTTCCTATTGTTCATTTTGACATGAACATGTGGCTTCTTCATAAACAGCTCCCTGTTGTGCACCTGTGTTTAAAGTGGATCTCGCACCATAGTCAGTATTATCAGAATAACCTGGGGCAGAGGTCTTCAAGTGTTGGATCCTAGCAGAAAAATAAAAAGGCAAACATGCAGAAGCAAAAATTGAAAGCTCACTCCCTAAAAATACTTCGGGGTCAAATCCGGAATCCACAGGAATTTCAAGGCTCTAAGGACAATCCAGAAGTTTCAAATCTGTGGTCATTTCACAGTTATGCTGGAATACCTGATGTGTGGAGTTTATGAAACATAAACCCTGCAAATCATGTTGCAGGGTACCTGTCCCACAGATCCCTCAGCTGGGATGAAATGACTGGCTCAGAGACAAGATGCCTGAGGAAAGGGAAGGGAAATGCCTTTCAGAGGAGAATGCTAAGAATCTCCTGTAGGTTTGAGCTTTTATTATGTTTATCTAGATGCAGGAATGCATGGGGTAAGTAAACAACCCTTTTGCCCATTAACAGGGGAGAACAATAGAAGAAAACATGAATCATTACAAGGTGATAGTTGGTCAGGCCAAGACAGCAGTGCACATTATAAAAGCCCAGGTACAATTAAAACTATATGATGGGGCCAGTCCTTTACTAGCATCTCCCCAGGGACTCCCAGAAAGGATAACTTCACTATGTCATCCCTAAGAGTTTCCTGTCCAGTTCCATTATCACATCCCTGCAAGGTTAGATATGTAAACATGGACTGTTAAAAGTTTTAACTAAAATCCACGTGGCTTTTTTAAACTTAAATGTTCTGTCCTAACATCCTGGTGATACAAATCTGGAATTATACAAAGCAGAGCAGGCTTTACTAGTTTCAAAGAGCACATTGCATTCTTATCTCTCTTCTAAGACCCTCTGGAATGCTTAGCACAGCAATTGGAGCCTACCAACCCGTCCTCAAGACTTACGGGCCTAGATGATGGTCCTGGCTCACTCAGCAGTCACAGTTTCCAGTACCTCACAGACCAGCCTCCCACATCATGTTACCAGACAAATGCCCTAAGTGCTACACATTATTAATTAACCCATGAGATTTAGTAGGCCTAGAAAAGCCCTGCAGAGGCCAGCACCATCCCCAAAAAGCACCATGGTTTCTAAGATTATCTTACAAAAATAGGTATGTGCTCATTGATGAAATAAGCAATCAAGTCTTTTTTTGAAGTGATAGCTCTTTGTTGGTGGCCAAAGGCTAGGTTTCCCACGGACGTACGGGAAGAGGATGAGAGAGAGAGAGAGAGGAGGAGGAGAAGAAAAAAGAGAGAGGAGGAAAGCCTGAGGGAGACACCGCTGATGTCAGACATGCTGCTGGATATGGGCGGTGGGAAAAAGACACAGGGCAGAACTCTGGTGCCTTCCAACTTACTGCCTTCAGTTTCTCACTGAGTCCTCCCTTGGTAAATGCAGCCTGGAGTCCAGAGCAGTACAGAGCAGACAGGAGAACTGAGGCAGACAATGGTGGCCCCAGAGACCTGGAGGAGACACAACAGGTCTGGAGCCGGCACAACTCCGTTGGACCAAGAGCTGGACCTGCAAAGAGCAATGACTGGAGCGTTGTTTTTCAATAAGCCACTGCCCGAAACAGTTGTTCTTGAAGATGTTATTCACTTCCATCAGAGCCATGGAGAAGGAACTGCAAAACCTTGCAATTCCTCTTTATCTGCCTGGACAAACGGGTGGTCAGCCCAGAAATTATAGCCCATCTTTGGAAAGCAGCCTGAGCTCACCTGGGACTTCAGGGATGCCTGAATAGCTGAAACATCAGTGACCCGTGAGAGGGAACTGCTGAGCTGGGACCACACACGCTCTCTCCTGCAGGGCTCATTAGAGCTCCAGTTGGATAGAAAACATGAGCACCTCAGAGGATGCTTGCCTGTGCCTTAGCACAGTGGGAAAATATCTTGTATTTTCCTCCCAGCATGTGTGTTAGCCTGTGGTGGAGGTGGGGACAGGAGGGGAACTAGGGGCTTTCATTTCAGTTCAAATGAAAAGAGGACACTTCCAGCAGTATAAGTCCCAGCGCGCTTCCCTTTGCTAGGAATCCACCTCCCCTGAATGCTGCAATCATGGAATCACAGGGATAAAGGTTTGAGACTCAAGGGTTTTAGGTTCAAAGCAGAGGCCACTATTCAACTCTCTTGATTTAGGAAACCTTGTATAAATCTTGGCTCTGCCAATGTTTTCTTCTAAATGACTTTGAGGCAGGTGCAATAAGCCTCCTCCAGCCTCAGGCTTCTTATCCGCAAAAATGTCATTCCTGGAATCATTGAGAAGATTAAATAGATAGGATCCCAGAAATGTGCATGCTAAATAAAGGCATGCATGTGTTTTTGTTAACTTTCCAAGAATGAGATTCTGATGGCTACTCTTGACTCAAAATGGTGACAATGATTTATTTCTATAGTTATTTTGGTAGGAACAAAGGAAATACTCTTTATCATTTAATTTTATAAACTGAGGCATTCAAACATGAGAAAAGTGGGTGAGCACTGATATGGGATGTGGCAGGGGTTGGAGGCCCTCTTACCCCTTTCCTCTCCCCAAGATAGCATCACCTTGTTCACAGTGGCCTGGGGAGCGGACATTGTGTTAGTCCATTACAAGGTGACTTGTAATGATGTTCTACTGTTCAGGAGGGAGGTTGATGGACAGCAGAGTTCTCCAGCCAGCCAGGTCTGTTCTGCATCTGGCTGTCTCTCTGAATGGTCCTTTCCCACTGCTGTCCCCAGAGCATAGCCGCCTGTCTACCAGTCTCCAAGGTAGCAGCTATGACAGTGATAGGATAGGCCAAGGGAGGTGACAGTCATATGACTGATATGTCAGGATCTGTTTTCAAGTTACCTTGAATCTTACTCTCAACTATTTACTCATGAGCATTGGATTTGCAGGGAGAAGAAAGGAGACTAGCTCCTACCTTCTTTGTGTCCATTCCTTTGTAGCCCTGGCTTCTTTATGTTCTCTGTAAGTCCTTCCACATGTATCTGCTCTGTCATATATTTGGAAGATGTTCATTTGTGTCTATCTCTCCTGCTTCTAATCCAAGTCATAATCTTCTCTCAATTGGACCATTGCAATAGCCTCCCTACTGGTTCATACGCATCTCCTCTAACCCCCACCATCATTCTCCAGAGTGAGCTTTTACAAACACAAATTAGATTATGTTATTTCCTTCCTGAAGGTCTTTAATGGCTTCCCATTTCTTGGCAGATCAATAGCAAAATTTCTTAATACAGTCTCCTGTCCTTGCAGAGAATGTTTGAACTTTTCTTTTTATTCTTACTACCCACAGGCAGCTGCACCAGCCTTCTAGCTGTTCTTCAGATGCACTGAGTTCTGGCCTCCCCTGGGTTTAGGCACATGCTATTCTCTCTGTCTGGAATGATCTTCTAAACCTCCCCCTTCTCTCTTCTTGAAAATGTCTACTCATCTGATTTCAGCTAAAAAATTTCTTCCCCAGGGAGCCATTCCCTCCAGGACAAGCTCACTACCTCTGCCAGTCTCTCCAAGGCCAGCTGGTGTACCATGTTTTATCCCCCACCCCCAGTCTATCATTCTTTTCCTTCAGAGTATTTTATCATGGTTATACTTACGTGGGATCTTTGGTAACTTTGTGTGTACACTAAATGAAATGCAGGGATCCATTCTGTTCTGTTCTCCACTATATCTCCAAAGACTTCAAAGAGATTGACATGTGTCAATTATGAGGACATTCTTATGTCCAATTCTTAATGTAAACATCTGTGTTCTCTAAGCATAATTGACATGTAGGTCCTTACTTAGTATTCACTGGATAAGTGAATGAATAATATTTGGCAAGAACAATTATCCTTTCTGGGTCTCAGTTACACATTTTGCAGAATGGATATTGTATTACAATTATTCTTGCCTTCTTAAAAGAGATGTTGTATGAAAAACTGAAATTCTATACTACAGGAGATGGACTAACCCCTTCATTCTAAGCCCTAAAGTGTACCTACTGGCTTAACTTAATATCCATCCTCACCTCAGAATTCATCCATAACAAAGAAACTGGAAATTAATGTCTAGTCCAGGCATTTCATGCCTGTTTGGATATCAGTTATTAAGACTAATTCTAAAAAGTCAGTCTAATACCCGACTCCTTTCAACCTTAATTTCTTCCTCTTTGGTCATCATCCAATGTCTTGGCATATCTCACAGCAAAACCTGAGCAAATGTCATGTCAGCAGAAGTTCAAGGTAACCACAGTAACTACTGCCTGCTCAAGTCAGTGGTGATCTCTTTCTCGTTCAAATGTCACCACCCCATACCCCATATAGCAGCTGGGTTATGGGGTATAACAAATGACATCGTCCAGCCCTGATTTGCTGGCCAGTTCTCAGACTCTAGAAAATTCACCATTTTCAACACAAATGGACATCTTTTAATTCCTTGGGTCCTGTCCATCCATAGGAACTCTCAGAGAACCTTTCTTGTAAGAACTCTGAGGCCAATTTTTATGCTCAAAGGCTGACCTTGACCCTACCTACTGGGCATTGGGAATAGAAACATTCTTCTTTGTCAACAAAGGTCTATTTGACTTTTCAACCTTTGACGTTTAAATCCTTGTGTTTCCCTTATTTGAAAAAATTCTGGAGCTCCAAGTGTAGCCTCTCAAGATGACACTTCTAACTGGAATGGTGGCTTTACAAATTGGTGTGAATGTACTTGGCAGTGTCTAGAGATGCTGAGTTAACAGACCTGTCCTTCCAATCATCTAAATGTATTGTGATATCTTGTGACCCAATGTCAACAAACACTGTGTATTTGTGTGGCTGTAGAGCAGAGAGTTTACCCAGTGTGGTTAGATGTAGATCAAAAGAAACAGATGTTTGCATTAAGAATTAAACATAGATCTGTCCTCTAAATGTAACTGTCCTCTATTTCTAACATGTCTAATGCTGCTGGGTAACCTATATTTCTATGTGGCATTCTCCCTGGCTTTATAGACTAATTCATTCTAGAAATCCCACCCACAGGAAAGGTGTACAATTGTCCCTTTCCTTTCATTAAACATATTGATATCTAGCTTTTTGTACAAAGCCCTGTGTATGTCCTTTGATAAAGAAAGTGTTACTATGTCTGTCTCATTTTCTAGTAGAAGAGACAAAAACAGGAAATGAATGATGACAGTGCATTATGATACATATAACATGGGTGTAAGCAAAGTGCCATAGACACCAGGGGAGGGAGATTTTTAAATCTGTCTAGGTAACCAGGGATGACCTCAGAGAGGTAATGGTATTTGAACCAGGTCCCACGTGAGAAATATAGAAGGCATTATTAGGTGAAGAAGAAGAAGAGAAAGAGAAATGAAAGACATTCAGATCAAAAAGAATGATATAGATGACCTAGTTGTGAAGGTGGTCAGAATACGCCACCCCAATGTACATATGCCACTTTCACATTAGGTTATTTTGAGTTGAAGGCAGTTGGGAATCAACAGATGCCAAAACAAACAAACAAACAAAAACAAAAACAAACAAAAAAAAAACTATCCTGGAGCTCCTTTATCTAATTAAAAGGAGAAACTTAGAAATGAGGCTGTTTCAAAAAGATAGGAAGTCAGCCCTAGCTAGTGGCTCAGTGGATAAGGCACCAACCTGTGAACCCAAAAGTCGCTGGTTAGATTCCCCAGCCAGGGCACGTAATGAGGTTGCAAGCCAGGTCTCCAGCTAGGTCCGTGGCTGGAGGCAGGTGAAAGGCAACCATACATTGATGTTGTGTTCCCTCTCTGCCTCCCTCTCTTCCCCTCTCTCTAAAAATAATTTAAGAAAAGACAGAAAGTCAGCATTGAGAAGGGTCTGTAAAAAACAAACTTAACTAATGTAACCCTTACCTTCCATTAGTTTCCCCATATATTCACCTTCCCACAAATTACAGCCCATAGAAACCCAGGCTTCCCTTTCCTTTGTCTAGTTACTTCTCCTTGTCAAACTTTGTTAAAATGGTATATATGCTCCTGAATCTAATTGCTTCTTGGAGTTTTCATTTCTACGTATGTAAAATGACAAATATTAATTAAATTTGCATTTATTTACTCTTATTAATCTTTCTTATGTCAGTTTAATCCACAGGCCCCAGTCACAGAAATTAAGAAGGTGAAGGAAAAGTTTTACCTCCTTTATAATTGATATAGAAAATAGGATGAAATTTCTAAGAACCTAATCAGTGAGATTATCATGATTTTAGGATACAAAAACTAATATGTAAAAATCATTATAATTATATATACTTTAAATAAATAATGGAAACTTGAAATTAAATTAAAAATACTTTTAATAAACAGAAAGAAATATAAATACTTGGAAAAAAGTATTTATATTTGACAAAAGAAAATACCTTTATTCAACAAACTACAAAACTCCAAGATAAAGACAAATGTATTGAGAAACACTGTGCTAATGAGTCAGAAGACTCAATATTCTTAAGATGTCAATTCTCCCCAAATTCATTTATGTATTCAATGCTATCCCAATTTAAATCTCTGTGGGCTTTTATTTTGTAAAAATTGAAAAACTGATTCTAAAATTCATATGGAAATGCAAAATACCTAAAATAGCCAAACAACTATGTAAAATAACTAGGAAACTGAAGAACTAAAGTTTCGTGATTTCAAGACTTACTTTAAAGCTACAGTAATCAAGACAGTATGGTAATCATCTCAAAATAAGCAACTAGATCGATGAAACACAAGTGAGTCCAGTAATATATATAAGGTCTGTCCATAAAATATCCAGCCATGTACTATGAGAGATAGAGACATTTATTGAAAAAGATACAAGATATAGGAAACATTGTACATAGAACAATGACACCTCAGTCCCCTTCATCATAGGCACTTTAGGGCCCCACACAGTTCTCCCAGCATCTCTTCCACTGTTCAAAACACTGCAAAATCCTTTGTTGGAATCGCCATCAGCTGCCTCATCCTATCTTCCTGAATCTCATTGATGGTCTGAAATTTCTTTCCTTTACAAGGTGATTTAAGTTTTGGGAAAAGCCAGAAGTCACAGGGCGCCAAATCTGGGCTGTAGAGGAGCTGAGTCCTCTGGATGATTTGATGTTTCACCGAAAAACTCTGCATGAGACGTGATACATGAGCAGATGCATTGTTGTGATGAAGCTGCCAATCACCAGTTGCCCATGGCTGTGGCCTTCTGAATCATCTGAATAGTTTCCATAGAGGGATGTTCAAGCTTAACACAAAATTTGATGCAGATTTGTTGCTCTATTCATTCAGTCATTTTGAATACAAAGGCCACACAGTACACATGTTCACTTAGAGGTATCCACCACCCCCACACTGACTAGTACAGTGAAGATGTCAGTATTCACGCATGCTCATTCCAGTCCATTCTCCTTGGCTGCCAGGTACATCAATGTTGCGCAAACCGTTCTTGTTATATTAACAATGGCTGGACTTATTCTAGACAGATTACATACATGTGCACGTGCACACACACACACACACACAAACTGGTTTTCAACAAAGATTCAAAGGCAATTTGGTGGAGAAATGGTACTCTTTTCAATAAATGATGCTAGAACAAGTGTATGACCCATACCCCCTCACACACAAATAAGACTATCTATCCATACATTATAATATATAGAAAAGTTAACTAAAAATGGATCAGACAACTAGATATCAAATCTAAAACTGTACAACATCTAAAAGAGAACAGAAGAAATTCACTGTGAACTTTGGTTACCCCAAAACTTCTTAGATATGATACCAAAAGCACTACTACTTACAAAAGAACAAATTATTAAATTGGCTTTTATAGAAATGAGAACATTCTGCTTTTCAAACTCATTATTAATAAAAGTCACGTACTGGGAGAAAATATTTTCCAAACATATATCTGATAAAGTGCTTCATTCAGATTATGGAAAGAACTCTTGATATTTAATTAAAAGAAAACAAACTAAAAACAATATTGGCAAAATATCTGGACAGATACTTCATTATAGAATATGAAAGGCTGGCAAACAAGAACATGAAAATATGTTGAACATTATTAACCATCAGGGAAATTAAAATTAAAACCATGATGTGATACAACTATATATCTAATAAAATGGTTAAAATGATATAAAAAGACTACCTGTACCAAGTGTTGACAAAGTACAATAGAACTGGAACTCAAATACCTTGCTGGTGGGAAGGAGGAAGGTCAAAAGGTACTTTTTTTTTTTTTTCTTCAAAAGGTACTTTTAAGGACAGTTGGGTTGTTTCATTAAAAATTAAATGTGCACCATAGGTGTCTCCTCAAGACATTAAAAATATGTGAATACAAATAGTTGTACATTCTGAATGTTCCTAGATACTTTATTTGTGATAGCCCAAAAACTACTAATAACTCAAATATTCATCAACAGGTGAATGGATATGATAGGAAACTCAAATGTTGGAAAAACTGGTTCAGGTAACAGCTAATAAGCTTACTAGTTAATGTATGTAAAAGCCATTGTTTCGGAAACTGGAGGAATGACTCACCTTGACTCCAGGGCACAAAGGCCTCTCTGCCCAGAACACAGAAGAAAGAATGCTGCAGCTTTTATCTTGTTGACTTTTTCCCTGAGTTCCAAACCCTTTACTTACACCTTTCTTCTCCTTATAAAAGGGCTCATTTATAGCAGAATGTAAGACAGTCTGTTAGGGTGCAAAATGCTGTCTTCGTAGATCACTGACCATCTGAATAAAGTGCCCATAAAGATTCAATCCCTGTCTCTGCTTATTGGGCCTGGTAGATGTCAGGGAGCATGAACACCAGCTTTTCTGGTTTCAGATAAGCAAATTGTGATATATTCATATAATAGAATACAATTGAGCAATAAAAAGGAATTAACTACTGACAGATGCAATAAGAATGAATCTCAAAATATTCTGTGGATGGAATGAAGTTATACTAAAAGGAATACATATTGTATGAATTTCCCTTTATATAAAATTCTAGAACATGCAAAGTACTGCCTTGACTCAATGATTGAAAGTAGGTTGGTGGTGGCCTGGGGTGAGTGTGGGAGAATGGAGAATAGGACATACAGATTACAAAAACAAACTTCTTGATTGTGGTGGTGGTTTTGTAACAGGGTTCTTGGGGGGGAGTGGGGGGGCGTTCCTCAGTTTTTATGGGCCTGTTTGCCTGCCACCAGGCATGACTATTAATAACACAATTTGGTGAAAAGGAAAGGTATCTTGTTTATTTGAGGGGCATACAGATTTATATTAAAGGTGCGATTGTGCCATTAAATCCCACTCCCTTTTAAAAACACTCAAAATATACAGTCCTGCCCCATTAGGCTCGCTTTAAAACAGACAAAAGATACCACCTTTCAGAAATACAACAGTTCACAACTTAGTATTCCAATTAGAAATTCACAGTTCCTGGTAGCTGCTATATCCAGTTAGGGGAGAATCTTTCATACACTCCCCAACTCTTACACCACAGGTAATTCCCTATCTCTGCATAAACTGCATATCTTCCCCCTCCCTTTGCTCCCCCCTCTCAAACCAGGTGGGTTCTCTTGTCTGAGGGTCCATTTGGGGGAGCTTAAGAGTCCCTGTCTGTACATTCATAAGGGTGGGGGTGGGGGGGGGTTGATGGCTGCCCCCTACTTTAAATCCCCTTTGATGTAATGTGCATAGTAAATAGTTCTGACCACTGACAGAACTTTTTGTAGTACCACAAGCCTTTTTGTCACTACCCTCTGGGTAAGGCCCCTCCTATTTTCTTTGCATGAAAAAAATAAAGGCTAGTTCACTGAGCCTCACCCCACCTCCATGTCCAAACTGCAGAGTGAGGAATTTTGGCTTTCTCCCATTCTGCAAGCTTCACAGGCATATTCATATGTCAAAACTTTTAAAACTGTGTTCTTGAAACATCAGCAGTTTATTGTATGTCAATTATACCTCATTAAAGAATATCAAAATAATTTTCTTTTCAATTTTGAAAGTGGAAAAGTAATGGTCATGGAGTGCAAGAAAAGACCAGGAAATGCTGGGTGATGAAAGGCAAAAGGAAGATAGTATCTCGGGAAAGCAAGTGGTCAGAAGCTGGAATGCTAACAAGAGGCCAGAATCAGAAAAGGAAAATGAATATTTTCATGTGTAAAATGAAGCCAGTAAGAAAATCTTTCTCATAGGGCTATTGTGAGGATTCATTTTAACTCTATGGAACCTGCAATAATTATAATACACAACCAACAAATGTAGTCATTAGTACTAATGAGACATCAGGCTAATGCTATAGCAGTGAAGATCATAGAATCATTTTCAGCTGGAAAGAGGGCAGAAATCGAGGCTTGCTTCTTGGAGGAGTTGTCATTTGGTCAAAGGCATGAAAAATACAATGCATTATCATTTAAAGTTTTATCTCTTTTTGCACACAGAAACTCTCCATGACATGTTCAGTGTGTTGTTAAATCTTCTTTTACCAGCTCAGCCCCAGACCCCAGAGAATGCTTCTTGCATGGCTCACACCTACTTTCCTCACTTTCTAAATAAACTTTCTCTTTGTATTTGAACAGCTCTAGCTTTCAATGAATGCCAGCATCACAAAATCCTGGAGTTTTATTTAGATTTGTAAGGGATCTCAGAGATCTGCTAGTTCAACTTCCTTATTTTGTAAGCAATTGAATTTCATCTTAAAGTAACCAAGCAAAAAGAAAAGACACTAAAGTAGGAGGCAGGTTTTTTACCTAAGATGGCCTCAGGCAAACCTCTTAACTGTGGGCTTCAAGTTATATGTAAAATAAGGGCAAACTTGCCTGAGGACTGTGGAGTAGTTAAACTGGCACCTTTCTACTTTTCCCACCCCACTTGGCAGCATGAATTCTTATATCTTCCTCCTTTTAAAGAGTGAAGAACACCAGAAGTTCAGGACAAAAGTTGCTTAATCTTATCAATTGTCAACAGCAACAGCAACAAAGCATCTTCAAGAGAAGATGCACAGACTAAGAAACCATGTTGGAAAATCTAGTCTCAATTTCAAAGCCATCTCCTTCATGTGAATTTGGCGGTGAACTTGACTATGTCAGTGTGTCGTAGGCAGTGAGACAGGCATGAGCAGAATAGGAAAGATAGGTCAGGTGCAGAAGGTCACCAGTGCAGAAAGCCCTGGGTACTTAGCTCTGGTATATTGCTGGTCATACAGTAGAGACCCCCTAACCTTTCATATGGTTGGCCATACGGTTTGGTCCCTCCCCTGACCTTTCTTCCCCTGGCATATCACTAGCCATGCAGTAGACACCCTCAGAGCAGGAGCAAGTTGGCTGGAGAACAGCCTCAAAGGACTCCCAAACAATGGCCGGCAGGACTATTCCCTTAAGCATTAAGCCCTAGAGATAACAACTGGGCCTCCTTGTTTCAGCTCCAGGCCCACAAAAGCAGCAAGGCCAAGGTGTAGAGATGCCATGGCTGACATCAGGACCAGCTGCAGTAACTAATGACCCCCTGCCTGGTGCTGGCCCATCACTAAGACCTTGACAATGAGAGGACACACCTAGGAAGCTGATGAATATTGTTTTGAGATCCTGTCCCCAAAACCTCCCCTAAGGTCCCTGCCTTTGAGGAACAGATAAAACCCCCAAAGACACAGGTGTTCAGTGTGTTCTCTCTCACTTTCTCCCTCCTCTCTTCTCCCCAACCCTCGACCTTTCCCTCTCCTTCCCCTTGGTGCTCATATCCTTGCTGTGTTTCTCCTTTGTTCCAAGTGTCTTCTTCGTTCCAAGGCTCATTCACGTGGTGCCTTGGTGTGTGACCCAACATTTCGTGTTGAGAAAAACAGGTCTTTATTTACAGTATTCCATTGGTGGGGAGCAGGAGGCTGTGTGTGCTCCTGCTTACAGCCCTATTTTCCCACAAGACCCAACACTTCTCTTGCTCCTCAAAAGGCTTTAGCCAAATCCAAGCCCAAAGTTTCCCCGTTCCTTATGTGTCAGTTCTCTTCTTCAAGATTTGGGGTATGTTGTCTTCAGCCTCCCTATATAACAAACCAGGAAAGAATGTGCCATGTTACACTGGTTCATGATGAAGTCTAGGAGAGGCACAAAGTCCCAGGAGTGTCCTCTCTGCACATCCAAAGTTCTAAGAGTCCAGACAGAGTCCAGGTCTGCAAGGCAGAGTCCTTGGTGGCTTCAGAGACAGCTGGAGCCGGCTCCATCAAAGCAGCAACGTGCCTGCTTTCCTACTAGCCCAGGTCACATGCCTGGATCCTGACTGCAAACTGCACACTGCACAGCTGCTTCTTCTCACATGGTTGCTACAACCTGCTCCTCTAATATGCTCCTTCTCATGGTAGATGGTGGGGCCCTTCTTTTGCATCAGACTTCATGGTGGACCCTAGGAGAGCTCTCCTTTCTTTCAAACAGCATAGCTCCCTTCTTTATGGTGGCCTCCTTCCCTTATGGCTCTCCCTTCATTAGAGGCTCAGCTATCCCCATGTCATTGATTTGCAAAGTATCTTAAATCATATCATCTACTTTTTTAAGACCCTAGTTACCAGCCTGCCATAGATATGCAAAGTACCTTAAAAGCTGTATCATTTCCTTCCCTGACCCTCAAAACCAGGGCTGTGGGGATTTTGTGGAGGGTGGTCTGTTACTCAAGGGTCCTTGGTTTGTTCCTGTAACTTGTTTTCCTTAGCCCACTTCTTCTACTGCTCACTTCTACCTCCATGATTTCTAAACACATTTTCTCTTGGTATTTGAGTTCCCTGTCTCTGAATTCTTTCTCAGCTGAACTCAAGAACTAAGGTTGTTGAACTGAGGTCCAACACCTGGTACTATTTTGCCATTAACAAAAGCAGGTTGAACTGTAATGGGGTGCAGTGCATAGGTCCCCTGAAAATAGGAGAACAACCCCCACAGTCCTTGATTGGGGGAAGGAAGGAGCGGATGGTAAGGCGTTCAAGGTACATTGCATAACAATGGCAAGTTAATAGCCAGGCCTCCCTGAAGGGATGAGGACTGCTGCCCAGGTCTAATTGTGGAATTGTGTACTGACTGAGAAAATTCAGGGACTTGTGAAATAGCCAGGATACAGCCCCTGTGAGAGAGGTAAGGGTGGCTGCCCACCATGGATGTCCATGCATCGCTGGGAACTTCTGCTCTGACTAAAGATGGCAGCCCAAACAGGGTAAAAATTACTGGGGACCTGGAAAAAAAATGGTAGACACTATCACACCATAGAAAGGTCCAGATATGAGGTCATGCAGAAAGTTCCAGGCTGAGCATTTGAGTGAGGGTGGCTAAAAGAGAGGAGGACCAAGCAGTCTGGAGTAAGAGAGAGGAGATCTGAAAGTCAGAAGACCAGTGAGTCCTGGAGCTGGCTGTGCGGGGTAGGGGGCACCTGCCCAGCCACCCAGATTCAAGTCTGCTTGGTGAAGACTACAGCAGAGCTGATGGAGCTGTGCAGGACCTGCCTGGCCAGCTGGATTAGTGAGGGAGGCTTGGAGCTGAAACGTGACCAGAATGCTGAGCTTCAGACTTCTGCTTTTCTGAAAGGTGGTACCTCTGACTGGCGTATTCTGAAACCAGCTTGGTTTGGCAAAGGGAGGAAGGACTAGGTGTTTTTTGGTGTTTTTAAAGGGAGTGGGACTTAACAGCAGAAATCTACCATTATTCTAAATCTGTATAACCTTTATATGAGCAGCAACTTTCCTTTTTACCAAACTCTTGCACTGGGAGTCACAGTTCTTGGTGGTGGGCAATTGAACCCTACAGCTATTCCAGAAAAGCACTGGCAGGGTTCTGTAACAGAACCACTTCTCTTCTTACCTGGGTCTTCTCACAAGGGGGTCTTAAGACAGCAAAGGATGGACCTCTTGTCTTTACCACCACAGAGAAGAGGACCCCAATCTCAGAAACGTATCACAGATGCATCTGTAGCGTCTCTGATTGGACAGTAAATATTACAGTTGATTCCTGTTATTTGTGATAGTTACAGGCTTCAAGTCACAGCAACAGCTGAATGAACAAGTACTAAACTAGTGCTCCTAGAGTACCTACAGGATTAGGTTCTGGCAAGTCGCTTATCACATGTTCATCAATAGATCAGTACATAGCCTTGCATTACATGTGCTTCTGTTTGAAGACCCCTTAGTTAACATATATTGTTGAGTCATAACCATAGAATAACTTTATAACTTGTGCCGGTTCCAAGCCTCTTTGCATTTAGGAACACTAGACAGCATGTCAACATCTGTGCTTAGGGTTATTTTGTTTAGAAAAATTAGCACCAGCAACAACGACAAAAAACAAACAAACAAACCAAAAAAAAAAAAAAAAAAAAAAAGGAAGAGCACCAGTACAAAGAAAAAGGCACTAAATTGAGCATGAAAAGGACACTTGTATTCAAGGTATCAGGGCTGAAACAAAACAGTGTGTCTCCTTGTTTGACTTCAGCTGAAAATGTGTATGTTAAGCAACTCAAACTTTCACTACTCTGCACATGATGGTGAATGACCACCAAGTACCATGAATATTGATTTGGAGGTTACAAATCGATTTTAGTAAGGGAGTGGGAAGGAAGTGGGTGAATTAGCAAATACAGAATCTGCAAATAATAAGATCCACTGTGTGTCTTGGTACTTACTGAGCAGCAAACACCACCTTCTTTAAGTGCTCCCCACTGCTAAGAACCTGAAAACTACACGGAGCAGGCCCCTTTGCTGGGCGCTCCTTAGATTCTGCCCAGGGACAGGCACTCAGGTCCTCCAGAAGGTGGGGGAGGAGCAGGAGCAATGATTACACTTGGACACAGGTGTGCAGGGGCGTGGGTCTCGGCAGAAGGAGGTGTCGTGTTTTACTAGGTGTAATGATTCCCCCATGACTTACCTGCTTTGGATGGCGGTTTCCTCTAATTCCTGAAACTGCCCGATTTCCTGCAATCATCGATGATTTTTCCTGATGTTGGCCTCGAGTTCTGTGGATCATTTGTGCGGTTGTGATTTATAATAAAAACATATATTTGGTTTTCTTCCCTGTTCCTGGCACAGAGTTCTGGAAACCCTTGTAAAACCCTGTGATAAAGGCGCTAGGAGTAACTTCTGTTCTAAAAATATGACTCTGAGCGGGCTCCTGGATGGGCACTATTCACCAGAGAGACAAAGTCATGGTTAGGAGCTTGAAATTTATAGTCTCACCCCCACCCCCTATTCTTCAGCAAGGGAAGAGTGGCTGGAAATGGAATTAGTAATTGATGATGCTTATGTGATGAACCCTCCATAAAATTCCAATGATGTGGGGTTCAGAGAGCTTCTAGGTTGGCGAACATGTCCACATACCACGAGGATGTCGCACCCCAACTCCACAGGGACAGAAGCTTCTGCAATCAAGACCCTCCCAGACCTTTGTCCCTGTATCCTTTCTCATATCCCCCAATAAACTGGTCAATGTAAGTAACTGTCCCCCTGAGTTCCGTAAGCCACTCCAGCAAATTATTCAAAGCTGAGGAGGAGGTAGCAGTGACCTGTGATTGATTTGTGGCCCATTGGTCAGAAGCACAGGTGACAACCTGGGCTTGCAATTGACATCTGAAGTGGAGGCAGCCTTGAGGGACTGAGCCCTTACTTAACCTGTGAGACCTAATGGTCTCTCCAGGTAAAGGAGAGCCAGAACTGAGTTAAGTTGTAGAATACCCATCTGGGGTCACAAAGAATTGCTTGATGTGGGAAAAACTCCCACACATCTAGTGTCGAAAGGATAGGATAGGGCAAAAGTAGATTTCTAATGTTTGTTTGGAAAATAATATAATAAATCATAATACAAGAGTAAACTCTGTGCTTGGCATATTCAAACTGTAAATCTTCTTTTACCATGCACCCTGTATTGCGTGTGGTAGCAGTTAGAGAGGTAAGGGGAGACCCGGGAGGAAAAACAGGTTTTTCCTATTCAGCACCTCCTTTCCTGTGTTAAATCCCTTCCCAACAACAGTATCTAGAGTGGTTTCTCGTTCTCTGCTGAAAATCACAACAGTAAACCTGTGTCTAATCGGGTCACTCACATTGATAGAAGCTTACTAATTTATTTCAAAATAATACATTTGGGGGAAACATTCCAACTGATCACCTAATAAGCAAATTGCCTTCTTAGCATCCCAATTTGCATTACCTCAACAGTTATGTTCTAAAAAGTATGTCAACTGATTTGTGTTATTATATATTCAGATAGAGCTAACACGTATAGGTTGCGTATTAAGTTCCAGGCGTGATGCTAAGTACAGTAGAAAAATTACCTGACTTAGTCCTTACCATAGCCTCGTGGGAAAGGCAAGATCAGCTTTTACAGAATGAGTCTCATAGAAGTTTAATTCCTTGACCAGGGTCATGAAAATGGTAAATGGTGGAACAGCAATTCAATGCAAATTGAATCCCACAATAACCCCGCTGCTGCTTCCTACCACTGAATTTTTCCAGATGATTCCATCTTCCTTCCTCCCCTCCCACGACCTCAATCTTTCCTTTGCCCCTAATGATTCAGAGAGGAGGAGAAAGCTCGTCAGATTTAGATCCTAGAAAAGAATCATCTGCGTATTTTACATTTATTTGAAATGCATAATTAATGACAGAGAACCCATTTTCACAATCACTGATGCAATTATGAAGTCAACATACACTAGATACGACAATCTGGCTTGTATGGCTCACCTAGATCAGTTAGAAAATAGCCCCTCTTTCAGACAGGCAAAATACAGGCAGGAATGGAGACTGTCCTTTCTGGATAAACCTTTACAAGGTGCACTATTTGAAATACTTCTCTGCTGACTTTCAAGTCTCTGTAGGCTCTGAAGTCACCACACAGCTCTTATTTTATTTGCCACTTCATATGAGCCTTAACAGTCTAAACAATATTATGGGTTCAGTGCTACATATTAACTTAATAAACATTTGTGAGTACCTGCTAGGGGACAGGCATGGTGCTTGTAACTAGATGTGCTCCTGAAGTGAGGCAAATATCTTTTACACAGACAGACAGGAATATCTCTTTCATGCCCCCTGATTTGCCTCTTTATGGGACCCATAGAATCTTTTATGGAGGAGTGGGTGAATGGTGCCTTGAGCGCTTACCCTCTCGGAATGAATGAGAAGGTTGTTGTAATGGACTGAATGTATCTGAGCCTCCAAAATTTATGAGCTGAAGTCCTGACCCGCCCCTGTGGCTGTATTTGGAGATGGAGTCTCTAAGGAGGCAATTAAGGTTAAATGAGTAACGGAGGTTAAGTGAGGCCCTGACTCAATTGGATTAGTGTCCTGTTCTCTGGCAGGGAGGGAGCAGGGAGGACACTTTCTACGCTTCTGCCATGGCAACGCCAGCCTTGGGTTTCCTAGGAATGGAGGAAGGAGAACTTCATTAAGAAAGTCAATCCCGGAGTCCATGAGGAACTGGTGGTACAGGAGAAAGTAACTAGGATGCTTGAGACAGGCAAAGGTAACCTTTATTAACTTCCTCCACTGATGGAGAAGCTTAGCTAAGCTGGGAGGCAGGGAAGTGCCTGCAGCCTTTCCCCTGGGACCTGGTGTTCCTGCACCTCTGGCCTGACATCTGGATGCTCATCTCACCTACTGACCCACTTAAACAATAGCAGTCAGGCCCCCTTTTGTGTTAAAAGGCTCAAAGACAAAAGTTGTCTTTTCTAAATGCTATCTGCCACCTTCTACTTTGAATCTCTTAACCTCAGTTTGTCTTGCTGGCAATTGTTGCTAATAGTCAGTAGTTGAGTAACTGTTTACTGCTTCTTTATAATGTGACAGGGAGGAGAAGGGTGTAGGGCAAATGACCTTTTTATCAAACTCCCTAAACTTTGCTTTCTCACCATTCTCATCATTTTCACAAAACTTGGAGTTGCCCTGTCAATATCAGATTTATTGGCATTTCTATAGGTGGGGATGAAGGTGGGTATGTTTCTGGTTAATTTACCAAGTTGAATCCCACCCTGCCTAAAATAGCTAGAGTGGTTTCTGACCACAACTAACAAAAGAAAACTAAATTTACAGGTTTATTGAAAAGCAGTACATTTGGGGTCAAAATTTCCCATTGACTTTTCATCCTTGCACGAGAGCCAGAGCCGGGACCCTTAGGGCCTGCTACCTTAGGGAAATCAGTCATTTTATTCGGCCTTTGTTTCCCCAATAGCTGCTAATGTTCTAGAGCTGTGTTGTCCAATGTCCTCCTGTGGCTTATCAAATTAAATTGATTAAACTCCAATACAATTACAAATTCAATTCCTCACTTGCACCAGTCACATTTCAAGTGACTGGTAACTACCCCTGGACAGCACAGGCACACAATATTTCCGCCTTCGCAGAAATGTCTCCTGGATGGTGCTGAAACTCTAGGGAGGGCCACAGCCAAGTTTAGATAGAGGCAGTCTGCCTGGTGCTTAAGGGCCCAGGCTTGGGATCTGAGAAGCTTGGGTTTGAATTACAACCCTGCTTACTCTTAGCTGTGTGGCCCTCAGTAATTTTTCTTTCCTTTTCTTTTTTTTAAATTTTAGTATTTTTCAGAGAGAGGGGAAAGGGAGAGAAGCAGAGAGGGAGAGAAACATCAATGTATGGTTGCCTTTCACCTGCCTCCAGCACGGATCTGGCTGGAGACCTGGCTTGCAACCTGGTTATGTTGCCCTGGCTGGGAATCAAACCAGCAACCTTTGGGTTTGTAGGCCGGCACCTTATCCACTGTGCCACCAGCCAGGATTTTTCTTTTTTTTCTTTTTACCTTCTCTGAGCTTCAAGGCCCTCATCTGTTATATGGAGATAATACCATTCACAGAATAAATTGTAAAAAATTAAGTGAGGGATGATATGGTGTCAGATCCTGGAGCCTTGAGAGCTTTCAGAACAGTAGGTTCTGATGGTAGACAGGCCTCTGGTCTGGTGATGAACATGGACTCTGGAGCTCCAGTGGCACAATCCATTAGCTCGGTACTTATAGAAACATGGGCTTAGGTGGAGCGCTCAGGAGACTGGGCATGTCTTATTGCAAGCAGCAGCAGGCTAATGACTTAAAGGCTGGGAGGCTCTTGATGGTGTTGGTGTCCCACACATGGTTTATCTACCCTGTCCAACAGTGGTGCACCTAGCTTATAGCAGGGGCAGGCTTACATACCCATTAGAACAAAGAGGCAGTATACCTAAAGGCGACATCTGCCAGTTCAAGGCCATTGTGGTAACCACTCCTGGGCTCAGAGTACCAGGGCTCTGGGATAAGATTAGCTTCAAGGCTAGCTAGCTGGCACACTCCAAAGTGGAAGGGCCAGACATATACAGAGAGGAACGGGGGACCAGCTCCCCAGCCTGATACATGGAAAGTACTAATCTCAGACCTGAACACTTACAGCCTTTATTCTTGGTAGTCTGAGTGCACTGTGTGATAGGCAGAGCAGGTCCTTTTGCTCAGGTGAGAGATCTGGAAGCTGAAAGTCAGGGACTTGCCTGACAGACTTGCACAGTGAAAGCTGGACCTGAGGCCTTTAGGCATTTAGGAGGAAGATTTCTCATCTGGCTGGCTTTCTTTGGCAAGTCAGTTTGAGAACTTTCATATCTGAAAGGTAAATAGCACAGGAGGTCAGGAACTTGGTAATAGCGTCATCTGGATAGAAAAGCCCACCAGCAGCAGAGCCAACGACTGGGGATTTCTGCGGGACCTCCAAGTGAATATGAAAAAAGGAACAGTTAAAATAGTTGATGTTCCTTTAAAAATATCTGACTTTCAGGATTAATTAACCAGCCACTTAATCAATGTTTGATTTCACATTCATCACATCAATGGTGTTTTCAGATCTAAGTGCCCAGCTGAGCACAAATTACTAGGTACCCTTGGCTTCTGAGTACAGTCTACAAGGACCAGGATTATGCACAAAGGTTGGCAAGGGGCAGAATTTTGGTTCCAGCCACCCATCAGGGTTAGCTGAAGTTAGTTCATTTGTTGATTTTCTGGGTTCGTGTAAACCTCTGGGACTGGTCTTCTCTGGCTTGGAGTGATTGTTTCAGGGGCACTGTTATTTCCTGAAAGGCAAAAAGAATAGGAGAAAAAAATGACCAGGGACAGGTTTGAAGCTGACCTAGATTTTGTCCCCTGGATTACTATACATCATCCATGTTGACCCTAAAATACCATCAACTTAAACTCTCATGTCTCACTTTTATAGGAGGACATCTATAAAATGGGGCTAATGATATCTGTTCAGCCTATGTCAGAGGTTTATATTGGGAATCAAATGAACTCATGTCTGTGAGGTGCTTCACAACTGTGGTCTTTCCCTCCACCAATCCCCTGTCCTATCACTCCCACCCTCTGCGTCTGCTGCTTCATGACAAGTTCCTTGAAGGCAAGGACACTGACTCTTTCCTTTAGTATTTTTGCAATTACTGTTTGTTTACACAACATCATCTCCTTCTTCCTTACGAACAGAAGCCCAAGAAGGAGCATGGCCAACCAAAACTAACTATGACAGCTTCCCTTGTACTGAGGGAGCGACCAGTGTGTTGATCTTGACCAAGGAGATAAAGCATAGATTGTTGGAAGATGGGTGATGTGCTGGAAGTTTAAGTTTTCTTGGTAAAAACAGTCTAACTCCACTGACTCAACCCTTCCTTCTTTTGCCTTGAAGTGAAAAAGTTATGGAGCTGCAGCGGCCATTATGAGCTGTGAGGAAGAAGCTCACCGAATAATAGAAATATCACCTCAAAAGTCAAAAAGCCTGTTCACTAACACCAGTAATTATCTGACTCTAGGCTTCTTGATATATAAGAAAAAGGAAACCCTTGTTTATTGAAAGCACTATTATTAAGTGTTCTGTTCTTTGAAGCTGAATACATTTCTAATTGAATCCAGCTTCAGCATCTGTGAGTAACTGGTCACTATCAGGTGTTCAGAAATGCTTGCTGAATGAATGACTAGGTGGATGCGTGAATGAATAAAGGAACTATCCATCTTTATACCCTCTGCAGTGCTTAGCTCAGAGACTGACATCTAATGGGCACATGATAAATATTTGTTCAGTTAAATTGCAGAACCCAAAGTTATCATTTGGCAGGTTGAGGAGAAAGGCCAGAAGTGCTTCTCTAAAATACCCAATTGCCCTTTTAAGTAACACAACAAAAATTGCTGGCTTTTTGAGTTGAAGGAAATAAGGCATTGAGAACATCCAGTGCCTGAAAGTGGTGCTCTGATTTAGAAAGCCTAAAATAATACCACTCATCACTCTTGTCTACTGGCAAAGTACAAATTAGTGGCTCAGAAAATTCCTCTGAGCTTGAGGGTAACACAGACATTAGCCTAAATAGGAAAGGCCCTCATGTCCTGCTAGGCCTGCTTCCCAGGGAGGGCTTATGCAGGCTTGACAGAGTCCAGAAAATCACAGGGCACCTAATTTAAAACAATTGCTGGGAAAAGTCAGCTGAGACAGAAATGCTCAACAGCAGAGCATGTTCCCTACGCAGAGAGATCAGCTCCCGGCAGGCTCCCAGCTGCCAATGCAGGACATGAAGGACTCCCTAAGGGAGAGGCAGGCATTGCTTCTTAATGCCCCTCAGTCATCCTCCCCGCCTTCATCAGGAGAGATGCAGGCCCACTGAGCCCTCGGAGGAGATAGCTATGCAGATGGTCTGGCCTTCCCTCTAGGGAAGCATCATCTCTCGTCCACTTTGTCTCCCAGTGAGAAATGGGGATGGGAAAAACACCAGGCAGATTACTGCATATGAATTATTAATTCTTATTAGCATATGAAAATGCTCTCAGTGACAGTCACTGCCAAAATATTGCTCATGGCAGCTAGGCCCACATGCACAGAGTCAGCTAGACTCATACACATGGAAATTAAGCATATGTTCAAATAGAGTAGCAATGATTATGAAGTGGCCACTCTGCCCCAGACACAGTATTCATAATGTAGGTGCAGAGGTAGTACGATATTTAAGCACACACTTCTGAATAAGACTGGCAGGATTCTGAGGCCAGCTAACTATCTGTTATCTGGTCCCTTCTATGATTCTTAGTCTTCTCGCCAATAAACTTGGTTTAACAATATTCAAGCCCCAAAGCTAAATGTTGCTATTAAATAAAATAATGTAGCTAAAATGCTTTGCAAATGTAAAGTATTTGAATGGATGATAAATATGCATGCATGTACACACCCATACTTACTCAGATATTATTCTTTACAATACTCCACAGAAGAGAAAACTGAGGCTCAGAAAGGAAATATGCAAGTTATCAGAGCTGGAGCCCAGATCCCCTGGCACGACAGCATTCCCTCCTGGGCCCCGCTCAAGACACTGGAGTTTATCAGACAACTACAAAAGGAAAATGTTTTAGGAGACACAGTGCTGCTGATCTTAGAAAGAAGAGAAAGTCTTTTTCCAGTTCCTTCTACACTCCAGCCCTAGCCTTAGCTCTAGATGACACCTGAGCTCAGCTTTCCTGCGGTGTCCTCACGGATGAGGAGCTGGCTCAGCCAAATCAAGTGGATATTTAAAAACGCCTGCGGGCCCAAGCTCCCTTTGGACCTAATGAAAATCTGCCATGAAGCTGAGCATAGGCGCTTACCAACTTTTTCCCTCCTTTCTTTGTGGAAGGCTTTTATATGAGTCCATGTCAGGAAAGCTGATATTGAATCTAACCAGAGGCAGAGGCTGGAGCCAGCAGGCTGGGACTGCCATCCTACCTTTCTAGCCTCAAATGGGCCGATGTGCATGCTTGAGGTCAGGACGGCCCTTAAGAAGCCAGAGCACAGGTCAGTGGGCCAAAAGCCACATCTGAGCTGCTTGTGAATGGTTGTAACCAAACAAATAGTAGAATCAGCAGCTCAGTCTGTGGACATGCAAATAAATGGGGTGAAGAGAGAGGAAGGTGGTAGCAAGAGTCTAATATTTATTAATGCGCCAACTATTTACATAACTTTATGAGTAGTGGTCATTCCATGCCACCCCACTACCACAACTATCCCTACCCAAAGACCTCTGAACACCTCAAAGATCTGTAGACCAAGAAGTCCATTGTATGGAGTGTTTGTAGAGTTTATGACTGTTTACTGTTCACTTCAGCTTTGATATTGGCATATTGATTTTCTTTTGGGAAATAGCTTCTCTCCCATGAGGTATAGTTTGGAACAGCCAAGAAACAGAAGTATGGCACCCAAACAGGGTCAACCAGATCATTCACACTAGCATGTGACTCCTGACAATTGACAACAAGCATGAGGATGGTCCATGTTTATTTTTTCTAGCAGCTGTGCTCTGTGGGGCTATCAAAATTTATGCTACCTACACTTATAAATTTCTTTGGTCCTTCTCCATTTTAAGCCCCCATTTTAAGCATTTCTATCATGTTTTGGAGCTCCTCCTCCTCCAAATCATCACTAATTATGTTATTATTCATGATCATCCAGAATCACGTAATCACTATAGATTAGCCAGGCTGCTTGCTAGTATAGACAACATAAAGCACATGAAAAATTCCAGGATAGCAGGCTAGGGTAGCTACAAGGAACGAGGACTTGGAATGATCAGGATCACATTATTTATTTATTTTTTAAAAAGAGTTTATTATTTTTAGAGAGAGGGGTAGGGAGATAGGCAGAGAGAGAGAGGGGGGCATCAATGCATGGTTGTCCTTCACCTGCCTCCAGCTATAAATCTGGCTGGAGACCTGGCTTGCACTTGGTTATGTGCCCTGACTGGGAATCGAACCAGCGACCTTTGGGTTCGCTGGCCAGCACCTTATTCACTGTGCCACCAGCCAGGGCTCAGGATCACAATATTGATGGCAAAGCAATTTGAGGAAGAAATACATAGGATAAAAATTTTACATTGTGCTAGAGAATGAGAATATTTGCATCGAAAGTAAATGCTCTCCAAAAGGCCCCACTACTGAGTACACTCTTAATCACCAGGTAGACAGACTGACACGTTATTCAATATTATTCACCTTCATCTTCAAATACCCAAGTACCCATGGAAGGAGCCAGTGAACAAAATGACAGCTATGGTACTAAGCACAGAAGCTAAGAAAAGGCTTAGCAGTACGGGCTTCCTCCCACCAAGTCCCTCCTATAAGGCACTGCCATTCTGGACTTACCAGTATTCTCACATCAGTAACCAACCTTGGACCTGAGGAAGCACTGATATGATAACATATCCCTTGGAGGTCATCCAGCTACCTGGTGGCAGGGTAATTACACTGGGCCCCTCCTGTGATGGAGAGCTCTACAATTTGTCCTGTTGGAGCAGACCATTATTCT
Source organism: Noctilio leporinus (assembly GCA_004026585.1). Classification (NCBI taxonomy): domain Eukaryota; kingdom Metazoa; phylum Chordata; class Mammalia; order Chiroptera; family Noctilionidae; genus Noctilio; species Noctilio leporinus. Next base: position 73,061 of record PVIW01001357.1, on the reverse strand, counting down.
GGATTTGATTTTGTTTTGCTTCTGTTCTGTCAGGCCTCTGCCAGCCTTGTCATCTGTCAAGTTACTGAGTATGTTATTCACTGTCTCACACAACATTGATTCTGACCAAAGAAGGGACTCCCCAGGCAGAGGAGAAAGGCAATGAGCTGATGCCCATGCGGTCTACTCTTGTTATGAATCCTGTGTGTCTGACTTCACAGGTGGAATAGCTTACTTAAGGCTCAGTTACAGCACCCGCCGGGAGACAGTATCTTCAAGGTTGGGTGCTGTGTGTCTGAAGGCTGTGTACCAGGGTCCAAAAGGTGGTGCTCGTTCCTCCATAGCCAGGGCACAGAGGTCCAGCACCAAAAAGGAGAGCACGAGTAGGACATTTCTCGTGAATACATTTCATGTCCATTTATAAGTGGTTTACTTCTCTTATTGGGAGAGAGTGGAATTGGAAGTTGAAATGGCCACCTGGGTATTCCCTGCTTTTATTACTCTGCTGGCTGGGATGACTGACTGAAGTATCAAGGGGGAAATTGGGTTGCTATTACACAGGAAAGAGATTGGGGGAGCCCTGAAATAGTCATACAACTCTGACCTGTGATAAAGGGGTTGACAGCAACCCTGCACAGGCAGATGCACCCAGGGCTCAGGATCCTGATAATGCAGATTCGGCTCATCTTAACCTGCCGGAGAGCCCCTCATTGACTAAAGTGCTGGGGAAAGGTGAGGGCATGTGGAATGAGTACAGGAAGAAGGAAGCATTCCAGACTGATAGGACACCAGCTACAGCCCCAGGAACAGTTCAAGCACTCATTTACAGAGTCGACAAACATTTACCGAGAGGCTCCTCTATGCCAAACACTATTCTGGACAGATGGCATGAAGCCATGAATAAAGTGAACAAAATTCCCTTCCTTCTTGACTTTATGCAGATAATAAACTACATATATATATATATATATATATATATATATATATAATTCCAGATAGTGATAGAAAATACAGGGTGGGACTGAAGGCAGGGAAAGAGAACTGGGTGTTGCCGGAAAACTTTAATGGTGGGGTCAGGGCAGGTTACCAGAGAGGGTGACATTTGAATGCAGACAGGAAGCAATTGTGAGGGAGCGGGCCCTGGTGAGATAACCAGGCACACATGCTGAGGCAGGGACAAGCCAGCCATGGAGGAGGAATAGTGAAGAGGTCAGTGTGGCTGGAGCACAGTGAGCGAGAGGGATAGGCTCACCAACAGGGAATCGCAGGAACCAGACATCCATACCCTGCCGGCATGATGAGTTTGCTTTCTAGCTGCAGAGCACTGGAATCCATTGGGTGTTAGGGCCGGATGGCAACTATTGATCTGGCAGACTTTTTTTTTTTTTTTTTTTTATTGTTGTTGTATTACATCCATCCCCTTTTTGCTCCCCTCTGTCCCCCCACCCACCCACCCATTCCCCCCAAAGTCAATCCCACCTGTTGTCCATGTCCATGGTTCCTTTATACTAGGTTCTTGACTTTTAACAGGTTTATTCTGTGTTGAGAATAGACTGTAACCAGGCAAGAGGAGGAGGAGGCAGGTGAGTTAGAAGGTCTTGGCAGCAATCCTAGTGTTTGCATCAGGGTTACAACAGGAAAGGGTGTGGAGTGGTTGCATTCTGGAATTACTTTAGAAGTGAAACCAATGAGACTTGCTGACAGTATGACAGGGGTCAAGGATATCCCCAAGGTTTTTGTTGTAAGCCACAGAGCAGGGAAGATTGCACAGTTTTAGAGGAAGATCAAGAGCTCACTTTATACGTATGTATGTATGTATTTAAGCTTTATTGTATTTTTCTGTTACCATTTAGTCCCCTTATATTCCTTCTCTCCAGCAATCACCACACTGTTGCCCATGCCCATGAGTCTGTTTGTTTTCCTTTTTGCTGAACCCCTCCACTGTCTCAGGCCTCACTCCCTGCACTAACTGCCATCCTGCTCTCCATCTATGGGTCTGTCCCCACTTTCCTTGTTAGTTCAGTTTGTTCATTAAATTTCATATATGAAAGGTCACTGGTTTGATTCCCAGCCAGGGCACATAACCAGGTTGCAAGCCAGGTCTCCAGCCAGGTCTGCAGCTGGAGGCAGGTGAAAGGCAACCATACATGGATGTCTCTCTCCCTCTCTGCCTCCCTCCCTACCCCTCTCTGAAAATAATAAATAAATAAATAAATAATCTTTTAAAAATTTCACATATGAGTGAAATCACATGGTATTTTTCCTTCTCTGACTGGTGCATAATGTTCTCCAAGTCCATCCATACTGTTGCAAATGTAAATTTTTCTTGTTTTCTATGACCCAGTAGTATTCCTTTGTGTAAATGTCCTATAATTGTTCTATTTACTCATCTACTAATGGACACTTGGGTTGCTTCCATATCTTGGCAATTGTAAATAATGCTGCAACGAACATAGGGATGCTCAGGTTCTTTGGAATTGGTGTTTTGGGTTCCTTTGGATATATTCCCAGACATGAGATCACTGAGTTAAAAGGCAGATCCATTCAGACAGTAAAGGTAGACATATAGACATGAAAGTGGAAATAGAAGCAGATGGATATAAATTAGGCACGTGACTGATGTCAGTTATGCACTTTTGTATTTAAATTAATTTCCCTCTTCTTTCCTGTTCTTTTTGCCTCACATGCTATGTAGGCTGGGTGGGTGGTAGTTTAATTAACTATCTACTTCATGGACTGTCAGATATCCAGACAGGCTCCCAGAGAAGTAAATATCAAGCAGAGATTCTGGATGTGAAGCTGGAAGCATGATTGGCAAGAGTTTAATTTGCTTCTTTTTGGTAAAGAGGTGGGGGTATTTTCAGTTGTACCTGGAATATTGAATTATGTTAAATAACAGTATTTTAAGAAATGTACCATGTAGGGGAAGAAGTGTGACAGTAGATGTTGCAATGGGGTGGACACTTGGCCGGATTCTGACTGCAAAGCCTGCCTTCCACTTTCTTCTGTGCTCCTGTGGGGAACAACCTTTGCAAGCTATGGACCTCAGGTCTCTCTCTGTGTAATGAGGATAGTGAGAGCAAGTGCCAGGGGCCTCATCCCAGCTTGGCAACTTCCATCTTGGGGGACCTCAGACCAGGCTTTCAACCTGCATCTTGAAAATGAGCACTTGGCTGAGACTCAATCTGCAACTTAGCAACCATGGTTTATATGTGGAGCATTTGCTTGGCTTGCCTTTTGCTCTGGGTCTGATTTACCCCTCTTCTCCCCAATGGACAGAGCTCCCAGCCCTGAACCCTGTCTAGCTGACTGTCATATAGAGCCTTTTCATCCAGTTAGCCTAAAATTAAACCCTGGCTGCTACTCTTTATTGGAATTCACTTTCTTGGAAAGGTCTCAAAGGTGCAGGTTGAATGGGGATCTTTAGGCAAAAGTGTCTCCCAGGAAAGAGTCAGGCTGGGCAGATAAATATTCTGACACCTGTAAAATCCAGACTACCTTGAAAGCATAGTGTGAAGAGAGTAGCAAGAGCCAAAGAATGATGGAAAGCCTCGAGATCTGGGGAAAATGAATTCAGAACAATGGGCTCATGAGAGGGCTATGAGGATGCCAGAGGCAGAAGCTGGGAGATTGCTTCTGGCTGACCTCATCATTCTTCTCTATACTGAGTCACACAGGTAATCTGGATCCATTTAAGTGCCTGCAGATCTAATAAACACCCATTGTCTCCACCTGAGTGGCTCTCCTGGGTCTATGATTTTGACAGCCCTCTGATAGCAAGTATCATGCAGCCAGAAGCTATAAAAGAAATGCACCCCCTGTTCAGACCTTTCAGAATGGACACCTAGCCCACAATTAGCCATGTTTTGCACATAGAGCTTTGGAATCTTGGCATACCCTGGTGCAAGGCCAGCTACCCCTGTCCCTGTGCTGTACTGGCTCTGGCTCCATGCCACTCTCCTGGTCCCCTCCCTCATGACCTTGGAAATTAACCATTGCTGTCAATTTCCTGTCCAGAGTGACTTTCAGAGACATGCCAGGGAGCATTTTATTAAAGTTGGGAAATTGGAAAGCATCTCAAGTTCTCCTGCACCAAGATTTTATTATTTTCTTTGAAGTGAATTCTCAAATACTGCAGACAAGTCTACCCTCAAATGGAAGTATGAAAATTCATGTAAAAATAAAAAAGAAGAGGTGTTTGGTTGTCTCCTTTTTGTATCCTCTATGCCCTTGCTTGCCTGCCTTGCATTTGTTAATGGAAAGACTACCTCTTCACATCTGCAAGCAATTGGCCAGAGCACCAAAATCCCAGGGAAAAATTACTCTGAGATTTTTAAAGTCTTATTTCATTCACAAACTTTAGCTAGTTATCCTTCAGAGGCAATAGTTAGCCTAATAAAATACTGCTATTAACATTTTTCTGTATGGTCTATGATGGGTATGAATTATATTTATAATAAGAATAAAACAAAATATTTTGATGATGTTATAATCCTTAGCTATTTAGAATATAATAATAATAATATCAACTTGGAGGTGATGTTTTAGGCAATCATGAATACTTTTGTAGCATCCCTGACAAATAAGGATCCTTTCAAGGGAAATTCTAGTGACCAGAGACAGTAGAGTTTTAATTCGCATAACCAGCCTTCTGGATCTAATTTAAAAAAATAAATAAATAAAGTCCAAAAACACTGTAAAACACTGTTAAGCCCAAAAGTGTTTCCCTGTGTTGGTTTTCCCTAACCCTCACCTCCTGGTATATACTGAGGGACACTGCAGGGGAGCCAAGGTTGGTCCAGGTGTGATCAAGCTGGAATGCTACTCAGCAGCCTTGGCCTTAGTATCCCGTGGTACTTGGGACAAAAGCACATGAACCTAGACCTAGGAAGGTGAGTCCTGTCACCTGCATAGCTTTCAAGTCACAGTCCACTTGGCCTGCCCACGTTCCTAGTCCAAAGCACTTCTGCTTGAATCTCACTCTATGTTCCCCAGTTACCCTACCTCAGCAACCCAGTATTTTTCTGGGCTCCATGCCCTCCTTGAGCGCCAGCCAGCAAAATGAGATCTCCATTCCTACTCAGCTATTAGAGTCTATGCAGTGCTCAATCCTTCTCTATTCCTGGAAGATTATTGGTTCTTGCTATGACTAGAGAGATGCTGCCTAATTTTGATCAACAATTTCACCTGATCACTCAAGTGATTCATATCTCCTTTCATTGAAGGTGGTTCAGATGCTGCTAGTACAGGTGTCTGCTCAACCACACCTGGGCCTCTGATCATCTTTATACACATCTCAACCTCTGGAGTTGTCACAGTCTCTGTGACTTTTGCCTGCAGACAATGTTGGGGGCATTTCTTTCCTACTGCCCCTGAGTGGCCACCATTCCCAGTGTGCCACATAGACATGAACCTTCTCAGGTCTGTGCAAAAAAAAAGCCTTGTCAGTAACTGTTCAGTTTCGACCCCAGACACTGGCCTTCAATGTATCTCATGTCCCATAGAGGTTCAGGTAGGCAGCGATCACTCAAAGGTCTAATGCAGGGCTTGTTTCTCAGCAATTCAAGACCTAATCCCGGCTCAAGAATCAAACACAGCCTATACTGTGACCAGAGCTGGAATTATTTACTCTCCCGCCAGGACATCAACAGCCAGCTGTTGTTTGAGGCCCTTGATAAGGATAACCAGCACTCTTTGTAGCTCATTTGTTCCTATCAAACTCCTGACTCAGCCTGACTGTCATCATTTCTTGACAAGTCAGCTTTTCAGCGCTTAGCTTGTCACCATTCTCTGCGATGTGGGAAACCCCATCCTACACAAGGAATAAAGCTAGTCCTCAGTTCAAGAACCAGCGTCCTTTGTTCCCCTAGTATAAGGACAGCTAGCTCAAGGAAAATGAATGGAAGAAAGACAGGGCAAAGCTGGAAAACTCTTTGTCATTGAAAGGTGGGTTCAAATAATGTTTTCTTTTTACATATGACAGCATAGATGGCAGTAGGTTAGGAAATTCCACAAAGCCTTCTCCAGTTCTAATACTAGAGGAAGGATGATACCCTTATGGACAAGAGATTGTTTTCATTCTCCCAAGGAAAATGGTAATTAAAGTCCCTGCAGAGCCCACATCTTCCCACACCTTTCACATTGGGTATATTTTATTAAAATGAGAGCTAGAACTTAACTGTCAGCAGAGTTAATATATAAGCTTGGAAGCTACTATCCATCAAGCTGGGTCTGATGAGCCAACCTTGGGGGGTCATTAGAACTGGGGTGGGTCCAGGGGAGCAGAGCCATCAAACACTACAAACTCAGTGTCCACTATGCCTATGCACCCACACACTCATGTTTAAAACTAACATTAGCTGGTAAGTAAAATGCGTTTAAAGTGATTGCTTCATATTATTATCTCTGTCTTACCCAGTTTATCTGCCTGGCCTTGGTGATAACATCTCAACCTTTATTTCTATCTAATATTTCTTCTTTAATCTAATTCATAGTGGTTTGATGTAATGGAAAGGTAGTGAAAAGCCAGGTAAAATAACATGATGGAATGCATCTACTCAAAACTCATGAGCACTAAATACTGCTCCACGCACAAAGAGGCCAGTATTCCACTTGCTCCATAATCTGGCTCTAACCAACATTTCCAACCATGCCTTCATAACTTGTATTTTGAGACATCTATTATTTTCTTTTGAGAAACATGCTTCATATTTTATCCCCCCACCCCCAGTTGTTGTTTTTTGTTTTTTTGTTTTGTTTTGTTTTTTATCACAAATACTCCTTCCAAAGTTCAAAATGTGGTTTCAGAAGTGACATTCATATTCTTTTAAGATTTACGTTCTTACAAGCCCTCCCCCCTTCTACTCGCAGTAGTTGATGGTTGCAAGGGGGATGGGCACAAAACCTGAGTGGGGCATTGGCACAGGATTTTAGAGTTTGAACCAGAATCAGAGTTGTGCTATCAGAAGAGCTGCCATCCTGTTTCCCACCAGGAGAAGAAAGACAGTTCAGGACAACGGAAGTGACAAGCTGAGGGAATCAAAGATGGGGTGGTAACTGAGTTTTCATAATTTTCAAGCCATTTGTTCCATTTGTTATTATGACTTTTGCTTCTCATGTAGTTTTGTGAGCCTTACTGTTAATTGTTTCCATTTTTTACCTAAGCTATGGCATGTTGATTCTTCAGTCACTTGTAACCAAAATTATTCCAATTAACATATATGATATGTGTTTTTCCACCCATTTGCCTGCTTCTGTAGGTTTTGGTTCCTCTCTGAGATTTCATTCCTTCATCTCTAACTCACAGAATCCTCCCTTTCTTTCAAAACCAATGTTAAATGCCAAAGCCTTCATTAAAAATGGTAGCCAATATTCCTAGCCAAAGTGATCACACTCTCTTCTACTCTATTATACTCAGTACTTCTTTGTGGCAGTTAAACCCCCTTTTATAATTAAGCTATATATGTACTTGCCTGATCTTACCTCTTATTTAATTGTAAAGTTTCCAAGGGCAAAGATTGTGTGATCATTGCTTTGCTATTCCTCATAATATCTAGTGTGGGACTGTCATGTGAGAAGAAATGCTCATTTAGTTTTTTAAAAATTTATATCTGTTTCTGATTCCTCTACACCATGGCAGCAGAGGTCTGGAAGTAGCTAATTTTCCTAACACAGTAAATATTTCATCTAATGACACTGTGCTCTAAGTCTGAGTTTCAGGTACCTATAAGGCACTTTACCCACAACAATGCTGCTTGACATACAGCCCTTTCCTTCAGTTTCTGCACAAAGCAGGTAGGCAATCACATTGTTTCTGCAAAACAGCATTTCCATGGGGACCTCCCTTCACTGTAAGCCACCAAAAGGTCATGGAACGAGAATGATGTCGTTGGTAGGCCATCAGAATAGCACTCCTCACTAAATTTTGCACCAGGATCACAAGATAGGTTCAATCTAGGACATGGAAACTAACAAAAATCAGCAATCTGTAGAATTTACTACCCTAAGAGATCCAGCTTCCACAGCCTGAAAGATCAGTAGTGTAAATGAAACATATCCCATGTTTTTTTTTCTTTAACCTTACCCAAGGACATACTCATTGATTTTTAGACAGAGGGAAAGTGTTGGAGAGAGGAGACAGGGCAGAGAGAGAAAAAGAGAAACATTGATTGCCTCTTGTATGCATCCAGACCAGGCACTGAACTGGCAACCTACGCATGTACCCTGACTAGAAATCAAACCCATCACCTTTCAATTTATGGGACAATGCTCAAGCAGCTGAGCCACAGTGGCCTGGGTCATATCCCATACTTTTTCTCATATTGTTGGCAACTCTTGAAATGGCGCATTCCAACCTCTCTTCCCTGTCTATTGAAAAGTTTCTTATTTTTCAGGATATCCCTCAAAACTCAAGTCCTGCTCAAGCATTCTTTCTGTGTCCATCTCTGGAGGCACTCTCACTTTCTTCTGTCCTTCATCAGTACTCGCTTTATCCCACTCTGGTAGCTCTTATTAAGAGCGTACACCCTGCTTTGCTTTCCATCTGGACTGCCCAGGACTATCTTGCCAATAATACACAGACTGGAATTTATTCTTTTCAGTGTCCTATTTCCCAGCATGAAGCTTGGCACAGATTAGGTGCTCAGTCAATATTTATTGTTGGTATCACCAGTAATTAGATCATGACAACAGGAAATATTTATCTTCTTGCACCTAGGTAAAATGGAACCTGATTAAGCAAGTCAGATAGGTGTCTGAGCAACTCCTGTGGCATTCCAATGGAAGAAAAATTCATGACTGATCTCAGCAAACACTTATAATACCAGTGTAGTTTGTTTAGCAATGATAAATATGTTTGTATTAGCATTTTGTCTTTCATCTGCTATTTGTTTTACTGTTCTGGATTACAGTATCTTGAGCAGGTAGGTATTATTATTACCTTTTTAAACTTCCACTGCACCTAACATAGGATAATAAGCAGAGTAGACAAGTAATAAATGATTAATTGATTGATTGATTCAGGTAATAAACATTTCCTCAGCCTTTATGGACTGCCAAGTATATATGAATCAGAGCATTTTTCTTTAACGGTCCTTATTCTAGCTAGGGAGACATTGCAATTTATTGGTTTATTGTTTATGATTTTGAGTCACAATGGAGACATTTATTGGGTTAATATGGGAACATGGAAGGGGTGAGGGTCTCTGCCCCCAGGAAGTACTTTACAGAGGAAGGGGTATTTGAGTTGCCTTTTGCAAGTACATTGGCCAACTAAGGAGGAAAGACTTTAGGCTGATGGTCTTCTGTGAAAATGTCATAATTTTAGACCTAAATGCAGTATGATGGTTGCCTGGCAAAACCATCCCATGTGATGCCTCATCTGTTACCAAGTGGATCTCAACTCAGCACAGAGCAGAACGAAGTAAAGACAGCCACGTACAAAGCATCAGAATGTGGGCTTCTAGTCTCAGCATTACAACAGCAAGAAAGTCTCATGCCCTCTCTGAGCCTTAGTTTTCTCATCTGTGAAATGGGTATAACAATCTCATTCAAAGAAAATTTCAAGTAGGAGAGCATTTTGAAACTATTGTAGTCCCTACATAGTTCTTTCTTCTCTGCTTTGGTGCAAATATTCCATAGTTATTGAGTTTATCATGATCTACTCCTTTAGTCTCACCTTATTCCTCTCCTTCAAGGAGCTCATTGCTTTCATGTTGAAAGAAAAACTACAGCCCCACTGCTAACCCAAGGATTAGTGGACAGAACAATGGTATGGAAGAAGCACTTAAAATATAAAATAATAGCAACCGGCTCAAATTGCCCCTAACTGCCCATTGATGCTCTAGTTTTTATAGTCCATTAAAACCTACAATCACTGTAATGTTTATGCATTATTGGGGAGATAAATTGCATAATTTTCATTTTGCAATTTAAATGTAATTATGATCTTACTAATGACCAAAACCTGAATTTGCTACACTATCAGTTTTGCTAACCCTTGCCAAAATTATAGGTAATTACTTAAGGCTTGTGATAATTATAAGTCCATCTCTTAAATAATTAATGTGCACTTTCATGGTACAAAACAGCTAGTAATCAAACGACCTATGCTTACACTGCGAACCCATGCAATTAGGGCTATTGTATAGGTCTGTGGAAATATACCCATTTGCAAGAGTCCCTATAGTTGGCAAGCTGAAACATAGGGTTACTGTGTTTTATAGCATCAAATAAAGGAAAATTCCCCTGCTGCCACAAGGCTAGAAAAAGAAAGTGATCCACAAAATGGTAGTAAATTCAATACTAATCTACACGGTACTATTGCAGCTGGTGGGAGTTGGACTGAGGAGGGGGGAGGAAGATGAGGAGTGCTTTCTAAATTGGACTTGGAGAAATGGGGAATGATTGAATTTTCACAGAGTAACTTAGTGTGGGGGGTTTGAGGTGTTATCATCAGTCTTTGGGTCATTTTTTCTTTAGGGAATAGGCCAGTTCCATCACATAACAAACATAGAACACTATTTGGGGTGTCGGAGACATAGGGCTAAATAGGCTGAGGTTTTAAGGCCTTGATGAATTAACCCAGTATTATACTACAGACAAACAGAAAATTAGAGTATACTCTGATAAGTGATATGATTTTACACAAAGTATTGGTAGATATGAGAGTGCTAAGCTATGAATGGTATTTTTCACTATTTATTATTCTACTCACAAAGAGCTTTGAAAGTTTCCTGAGACTGGTGTGATACAGTAAAAATTATTCCAGGGACGTACACATTCTCATGTAGCCACTTCTGCCTGGGGTTATGGTTCATGGTGAGTCAGAGCAATGATGGCCATCTATTAGTCACAGTGCTAAATGTTCTTGATTTAGAAAATGTTGGAAAATGAATTTGTGGAGCTATGTCCCTCTCAACACTCTCTATTCATTACTTTCCTTTTGGTTCTTTCTCTCTTAATCACACTCAGCTTCACTCCAGTTTCCTCCAAGAAGTCTTCTGCAAATACTACAGAGCTTCTTGACTTTTCCTTTTTCATACAACATTTAAGCTTATTTGAAGGGTGTTGTGATTGTTAATTTTTTTTAATAAATAAGTTTATCATTCTTTTTAAAGATCTTATTCATTAGAGAAAAGGTCAGGGAGGGAGGAAGAAAGGGAGAGAAATATCAATGTATAGTTGCTTTTCACCTGCCTCTAGCTATGGACTTGGCTGGAGACCTGGCTTGCAACCTGGTTCTATGCCCTGGCTGGGGAATCGAACCAGTGACCATTGGGTTTGTAGGCTGGCGCCTATCTACTGAGCCACCAGCCAGGACTGTGATTATTAATTTAACATGTCAACTTAGCTGGGCCATGGTACCCAGCTAGGTTGTCAAACACTATTCTGACATTTCAGTGAGGGTGTTATTTGATGAGATTAACATTTAAATCAGGACTCTGAAAAGCAGGATGCCTTTCCTACTGTGTGTGTGCCTCATCCAATAACTTGAAGGCCTTCATAGAGCAAAGACTGACCTCCCTTGAACAAGAAGAAATTCTGAAGCAGATTGCCTTTGAACTTGAACAACAAGATCAGCTCCTTCCTGGGTCTTCCAGCTTGGTAGCCCACCTGCAGATTTTGAACTTACCAGACTCCGTAATAGCATAATGAGCCAAGCTATTAAAATCAATCTCTATTGATAATAAACAAAACATGTCTATTAATAATAATGAAATACATTAATTGATGTATTATATTAACATTTTATTATAATACTATATTATACATGTAATTGTGTATTTATACATATCACATGGGTTTTGCTTTTTTGGAAAACACCAACTAATACAGGTGTCTCAGTTTAATGTCAGTAAACTTGTCTATAGTCTTCTGCTCTGAAAGAATTTAGGCTCTGCATGTCTAAGGTCTTGCCCTTGGTTGGAGAATTTCCCAACCCTTCAGTTTATATGGGCTTAAACAATACGGAATTTCCTTAAAAAAAAAAAAAAACAAAACAATTTAAAAATGGAACTGCCTTTTGATTCAGTGATCTCACTGCTGGTATTATACCCTAAGAATCCAGAAACACCAATTCAAAGGAACCTATGCACCCTTATGTTCATAGCAGCACTATATACAACAGCGAAGTGCTGGAAACAGCCTAAGTGCCCAATCAGTGAGTGAGTAGATCAAAGAAACTGTGGTACATTTACCCAATGGAACACTATGCAGCCAAAAGAAAGAAGAAACTGCTATTCTTTGCAACAGCATGGATGGAAATGGAAAGTATTATGCTAAGTGAAATAAGCCAGGTGGTGAAAAACAAATACCATTTAATTTTACCATCAGCGGAACCTAATGAATGAAACAAACAAATGAGCAAAATAGAACCAGAGCCATGGAAATAAGAAACAAAATGACAGTGACCAAAAGGAGGGTGGGAGGGGAGAGGGGGGAAAGAAGGAGCATGGTTTAGTTAAGGAATAAGTATAAATGACCATGGACATGGACAACAGGGTGAGGATTAACTGTGGGAGCTGGGGTGGGGATGGGTGGGCAGGGGAGAGCAATGGGGGAAAAACTGGGACAATTGTAACTGAACAACAATAAAACAATGACTACATCTTAAGGATGCATACTCTAGAAAACCAAAATACCTTTAGGATGCAAAGCTTGCACTGAATTTGGGGGAACAGTGAAAAAACCTGAGAGAGAAAGCCCTGTTCAGGTCTTGCCTGATGGACTTGATGGAAGAATGCCATGGAATCATGGCATTTTTCTTATGTAGCACTCAATATAATGTTTATTTAAAAAAAAAAAAAAAAAGATTTTATTTATTACCTTTGAGAGAGAGGGGAAGGGAAAGAGAGGCAGAGAGGGAGGGAGACATCAATGTATGGTTGTCCTTCACCTGCCTCCAGCCACAGACCTGGCTGGAGACCTGGCTTGTAACCTGGTTATGCGTACACTGGCTGGGAATTGAACCAGCGACCTCTGGGTTCGCAGACCAGCACCTTATCCACTGTGCCACCAGCCAGGGCCTAATGTTGATTTTAAAATGTAGTATTTGTCTTTTGTCTGCCTCCTGATGAGGCTGTAATACTCAAAGAATGCGGGGACCAACAATATCTGCAGTATTCTCAAAGGTTCAATAAACATATGCTGTCTAAATGAACAATCAGTTCTGTTAAAATGGTTAGACTGAAGATCTGTGACAAAGAGATTTCTTTTCTTTTCTTTAAGATTTTATTTATTATTTTCAGAGAGAAGGGACGGGAGAGAGTCAGACAGGGAGAGAGACACCAATGCATGGTTGCCCTTCACCTGCCTCCAGCCATGAACCTGGTTGGAGACCTGGCTTGCAACCTGGTTATGTGCCCTGACTGGGGAATTGAACCAGCGACCTTTGGGTTTGCAGGCCAACACCTTGTCTACTGTGCTACCAGCCAAGGCGAGATTTCATTTTAGTGACCCAATTCAAGCCATCAACCACCTCCCCCCATTATAATTTCTCTTCACCCAAACCACAAAAATTTCAGCCAATGTAGGTTTTATAAAAGAAGAAACCAGAGCTTTGGATCTGATATAAACAACCCTCTCTTCACAAGCCCATCTGTTTTATTTGCTGCTCACCCAACTTTTGTTTCTTTCCAACAGAGCTGGGTAGAGTCTGGTACATGGAGAACACACACACTCTGTCTGGGCAGCAGGGACCTGACTCAGAAGTGACCTACAAGTGTATGTGTGTGTGTGTGTATGTGTGTGTGAAGGATACTCTTCCTGAACAGTTGCAATCTGATCTTCTCCATGGAATAGGAACAAACTTAAAAAGAAGCAGTCAGGGTAGCTGTCCAGTGAGGTGAGGTTTGGGAATCCTGGTTGCAGTTCTCTCTTCTTCCTTCATGACAAATGAATTTTCAAATCAGTTTATTAAGGGTCACCTCTTCTATATGCCAGGTGGGGAAGAACACAGATGAAGATGTTTCTGCCCATTTCCTCTTCTGAGAAGTTTCTGTCTTTCAGTCTGTGATTTAATTAGAATCATGTTGCTGGGGAGTGGGCTGATTGTGGAAAGTTATTAGTTCCTTTCTCCTTTAAATTTCTGTTAGAATTTGCTCTTTTATGTTTATGCGTATTTCTGATTCAGGAGATTTGGACCACGTAGTGCAATTGAAAAGGAGTAGCATTACTGTTTCTTGTTCTGGTGATGCATCCTCCAATGACAAAGATGGTATATGTTCAGAAGGTGAAAGCTGCTTGGAGCAGGCAGGGTCAATCCATACAAGCCCCTCTTCAGGCCCTGGAACCCCAACTCTGGCTTGACATTTAAGAAGGGCCTGCGCTTAGCTTACATTAAAAAGTTCATGAGAAAACATTCTTTCTGGGATGCCTAAACTGAGAGGCAACCAGTTTAGGCATTCAGTTTCCATCTGAAACAAAGAAAGTAAAATCTGGAAGCCTGGATAGAAGTGACTGATGGTAGGACCCAAACATGAGGACCCACCCCACTACCCCTGCTTCACCTTCCTCACCTGGTGAATTTGCAGACTTCTTGATGGGCTGTGGTGTGTATGGTAGACCCTATGTCTTCTACAGAAAAATAAAATCACTGATATTCAGAGAGTTCAGAGGCTGGATTCCAACCCAAGTCCTCCACATATCGCTGAGTTCACCTAGGAAAGTCATTTTCTTTGTCTGGGTCTCCCATTTGCAAAAGTAAGAGTTAAAAGTCTCTGGTCCTAGCTGACCTTGATCTGAAGATCTGATTTCTCACCAAGACTTCCCATAAATGGTGAGATTTACATTTCTTTTTCTTTTTTCTTTTCACATTTGGCTTTACATTTCTTAACTATAATTAGTAACTCAATAAAAACACTATGGCTTTTGCAGCAGAGAGATGTCATAGGTCCCCACCTGCCACATAGTAAGGATCTGTGGGATGTACATGGTTAGAACTGCTGGAAATCTGCAGTTTCTAGAAAAGCCAACCTATACCACTTCAAATCCCCAAAGCACTCTTCGTTGTACCCCAACCCCTTCTGCACAAATAGCAGCTCCCGCCAGCTGTTTTCAAAGGGATGCCTGACAGATTCCATCTCCTCTGACCATAGGGCTCCACACTGGCCACAGTGGGGTTTACAAACCTGTGGGAAGAAACCTTATCCACACGGTCACCTTCACACCTCATTACCCTCAAGTAAAGGGCCTGACTCAAGGGACAGCACAGGCTCTGTGGTCCACTGTGGCAGGAAATTGTCCTCCAGATGACTGAATTTGTCATCACTCAGCACACAACTTTGCAGTGCAAACCAGGCCTCTTGAATACACAATGTGATATAAGGCCCACGGAGCATCTGCCTTTTGATTTAGAGGGTGGAAACCATCACTCTCTGGCTGCTCCAGGCCCACCCAAACTCATAGCAAAAATTTGAAAACAACTAGGCTGGCACACCTTGGCATTGAGGTTATAGGAGCCTGGCTGAGAACAGGTAGGGGAAGGGAGTCTTGGAGCAGATGGCAGACCTGTGAGCAGTAGGGGGCCTGGGTGTGCTCACTGCATTCTTACACTCCAATTTCCTCTGGGGATGGTTGCTCCACTTTCTCCAAATCAGGGTATCAATCTTTTTTTTTTTTTTTTTTTTTAAGATTTTATTCATTATTTTCAGACAGAAGGGCAAGGGACAGAAGAAGAAAGGAAGACAAACATCAGTATATGGTTGCCTTTCACCTGCCTCCAGCTAAGGGCTGGCTGGAGACCTGGCTTACAACCTGGTTATGTGCCCTGGCTGAGAATCGAACCAGTGACCATTGGGTTCCCAGGCAGGCGCCTTATCCACTGTGTTACCAGCCAGGGCTCACGATGTCACTTTTAACTGCCAGTAAGGCTGCAGACTTCCAGAAGAAGGAGTGAAAGTATGACCAAGAACAAGTTTTGCAATCAAATGAATTTGCTTCATATTCTAGCTACAATATTCTGAGCTCTAAGGTCCTGAGTAAGCTACCTAGTTATTTCTTGGTCTCAGTGTGAGGGATTGGGATAATGACTTTCTGGCAGTTTGTATAAGTATCAGAAATGGTTCTTAAAAAGTGCACATAGTATATATGTAACAGGGGAGGTGTATAACAATTACTTATAAGTGCAGGCACTTCCAGGACTATTTTCACATCCCAATCCCTATCTATCAAACGGGGCTGTCATGCCCTCTCTTGGTATCCTCTGGCAGCTTGGCCAGTGCCTTCCATCCTATGTTTTTTCCTCCTTAACCAACACTTTGGTTGATTTAGTCTGATTGTATCTCTACTTCAGGTTCACCTTCAAACACTATCTTCTAAGTCTCTCCTGATCCCACTGTGGAACCTGCAGGCCAGGTACTTTTACACACCCAGGTTTGGAGTCCAGACCCTAATTCATCAAGAAGCTGGTTCCCAGTCTGACTCCTCCCTCCCGATAGAGTTTTATACTAATTCTTCATTGGGATGGGCCCAGATATGAACCTCAATCCTCTTCTTGGACCCAGTCACCCAACTCTTACCAGGCCTCCTCCCCAGGAGGTGTGGGCCTATCCCTTATACCCCCAGTCATGTCTACCAGCCCAGCCCAGATGCTGCCTCTTGACTGACACCACCCCAAGTGTCTGCAAAGCCAGGGGAATCTGTCTCAAGGGTTCACCAGCTATAACAGAACTGATGTCAATCTGGACATTGCTGTCAGACTGGGCTAACCATAGATCTTCCAACACTTATATGGGCTGTGGGTCCCTCTCTCTGGTGGACCCTCTGGCTAAATATGGCCTTGTTTTTCTCCATCCTCTTCAAACCCAGTGTGCTGACATCATATTTGCTATTGGCAAGCTCAGCAAAAATATGACATCTCCAGGCTGTGCCGCTTCTCCATGATTTCTTGTCAAGGGGAGACCAGTTTTAAACCTCCACTGTGTTCTGCATGAAGAAGCTGATGATTTCACTGTCTACCTATATTTATTTTATAAAAGGAGACATGTGGACTGACTGGGGAAATCTCATGAAATAGACCACTATTCATTATATAAATGAATACAATTATTTTCATGCATGTGAGTGGAAACATGTCTCTTATGTTCTCTGGGTCTATTACAAAAAATGTAATCCAAGTCACAACATTTTCTGAGAAATCTTTGTGTGAGTCTTCAAAGAATAAGGAAATGTTTCTAGCGACATTTAACTCCAGGGCTTCTTCAAATGAACCAATTATTTTAAACAATATCTTTGGTTAACAAAAATAAAGGAACAACATCTTCCCTTACTCAGCCTCCTACTCCTTTGCATGAATGCAGGTGCAGAGAGAAGGCAACATCCCTTTTACTCATAATCAATGCTAACTGGGACACTAAATATAATGTAAAGAATACATTTTAAAAATAACTGGCCCTGGCTGGTGTGGTGCAGTGGATAGGCACTGGCCTGTGAACCCAATGGTTTGATTCCCAGACAGGTCACATAACCAGGTTGCAAGCCAGGTCTCCAGCCAGGTCTGTAGCTGGAGGCAGGTGAAAGGCAACCATGCATTGATGTTTCTCTCCCTCTCTGCCTCTCTCCCTGCCCTTCTCTCTGAAAATAATGAATAAAATCTTAAAATAATAAAATAAAATTAATAGGTTGTCTTCTTTGAAGAAATCCTTTTTAGCCTTATTTTAGTTGTTTCTGTACTCTGGCTCATTGCTCTACACTAATAGACATTTCTGTTATGTACCTGGTTTGTGTCACTGTAGTAACCTCTCATGACCTTGGCAGAGTCAAGCCAGGCTTTATTTTCCCTCTTACATGTCTCAAAACACAACTCTTACTGCACTTTGTCATCATTGGCCTCTTTGATGGTCACCATTGTGGGCTCTTCAGGGTTTCTGGCTGTCAGTTAGCAGGTGTAGAGACTTCCAGAGCTTCTAGAAAACCAAAATATGGTGTCAAGAGAGATGCTGTATAGCTATTCATTTCTAGACCACCTGTCCTTCATCTTCCTCCCTTCTTTTGCATGGGAGTTCCCATCTTCCTGCTTACTGCTTAGTGGGGGCCTCTGCATCCAGTGAAATCAATCATTCCTTCAAGGTATTTAATGATGATTGGATTGGCATGGGTTAGTAAGTCAAGCCACTGAGTTCCATTTCTGGGCATGACCAACAATGCTTTATATATTACGTTTCTCAAAGTCTAAATGCAGCTACTATTAGTATCCTTCACATTTTCACACTAAGGAGTAAAATGGGGGGTTGAAGGTCAATCACAGAATCTCTTTCTACTCCACTCTCCAATGGATAGTAGGCACTGCATACAGAGGGTCACGGCAAGGGGTGGTTAACACATGCTTTGTCCATCACAGGCCTTTTCCAGAGCTTCAGATGTGATGCAGGTTTTCCTTTTAGTATGAAAGAAAGTAGTATGTTCCAGACTTGGGTTTATTTTTAGGGTAGTGTTACATGAAAAAAACAACCACAACATAGCAGCAGGGCTGGTTGTCAGGGAGGCTGAGGGAGACCTATGACAGAAAGGCCTGCAGACCCCAATCTCAACCAGGAAGAGGGTGTCATTGCATTTAATTAAACTTAACTCCACATTTAGTTTCTAAATTGTGACATTTAAAAATTTAAAGTAGATGTAAAACATTTTCATTTTGTCATAAAAAAGTGTCAATCTTTATAAGGGATAGAAACATTCCCCTTACCTCCAACAACCCCCCAGAACTCTGTTACTGTCCCTTTAATTAGGTGCTCATTAATAACTCTATCTTGTTCTCAAATCCCCACACACTTGGTACAGTAGTTCATTAGCACAGGAAGAGCCAATTTAGATTTCCTCAGATAATAGCATCTGTTGCTAATCAAATTGAGGCAGGATCTGCAAAGCTAAAGCCAGACAAGCTGGAGAGGGGAAGGTCAGGACAGAAAAGATCATCTTTAAAATTATAGTCCATCATCCTCATTGTAAGAAGCCTTCTGATGTCAAGTATATTGCCTTATTTTCTCTATGAAAACATTTTTATTGATCAGAACATATGAGTTGGTACGGAACTTGTCAAATTTTATCATCATGCCTAAAAGCAATAGAGAGTCACTGCCAATGGAATCCCTGAAATCCATGCATTCATTTACTCACACAGTTACTATTGATCGAACTCCCACCCTGTTGCCTGTGCCAGGCCATGGCACAGTGGAAGGAAAAAAAAGGCACAAGGAACACATTCTGAATTCTCTGTCCCTCAACTGAGAGACAGGTGGGGTCACACACATGCCACCCCTAAATGCTGTTACAGCCACCACCACCATACATTCACTCACTCATTCATTCATCCATTCATTCATTTTTTGAGCAAGTACTATGAGCCAGGAACCACTGTGGGTACCAGAGATACAACTGAGAACAAACTAATGTCCCTGCCTGCAGGGAGCTTACGTTCTTGGGGAGGAATGGACCAGCGATCATACCGGAAGGTAGTAAAGGTACTATGAAGACAATAAATCAGAGTAATAAAATAGATTGAGAGAGGCAGGAAGCCAAGAGGGTGCTAATCTCAGTAAGGTGATTAGGCAAAATTTCTGAAAAGAGGACCTTTGAGCAGAGACCACAATCAAGTGTGGGAGTGAGCTACAAGATCCGAGGGCAATGCTAAGATATGTTAGAAAGACCCTACAAACTCAATATACAAGGCAGAGCAAAGGTAGCCTGGCTTTAGAGACTATGTTGCTGTTCATCATACCATTCTGCCCACCCTGCCCTTGCCACCTGCAGCCACTGTTGTGGGCCTGGAGGGCATATGCTAAATTAAATGAGGCCGAAAGTCATAGGTGCAGATTGAGTAGCAAAAGATTGGTGGTTGCCAGAGGCAGGGGCTGGAGGTACATGTAATGGGTAAGGGGGTCAGGAGGTACAAGCATCAATTTTAAAATAAATAAATCATGGGGATATAAAACACAGTATGGTACATCAGTTCATTATAATGTGACTATAACCCTGGCTTACGTGGCTCGGTGGACTGAGCACCAGCCTGCAGACTGAGGGGTTGCTGGTTCGGTTCCCAGTCAGGGCACATTCCTGGGTTGTGGGCCAGGTCTCCCCAGTTAGGGGCATGAGAAAGACAATTGACTACTGTTTCTTTCTCTCTCTCTCTCTCTCTCTCTCTCTCTCCTCCTTCTTCCCCCTCTCACCAAAAACAATAAATCTTGAAAGAATAATGTGACTTTACTTAATAATACTATATTTTATATTTGAAAGATGCTAAGATTGTAAAAGTTCTCATCACACACACACACATGAAAATGTACCATGTATGGTGATAGATGTTAACTAGATTTAGTCTAGTGATCATTTCACAATAGATACAAATTTTGGATAATTTTGTTATACAAGTGAAACCAATATAATGTTATAGGTCAATTATATCTCCATAAAAGTATAAATAAAATAAACCAAGCCAACTGGCAATGTGGCAGGGCTATTTTCATGACCCTTGGGGCAGCTTCCAGGAAACCAAAGCCTCTGCTGGCAATGTAGGGTCAAAGCTGAAGCTTAAAGGACCATGAGGCCATGCTGAGGTGGGGGGACAATCAGGAGAACACAGTGACCCAGGGGCCCATTCCAGACAGAAGGTGCGAGCAGCTGTACCACATGCTGCTGAACCTTGCACCAAATGAGCAAAGAGCAGTGGTGATTGGATCTGTTTGGAGATCGCTGCTGACTTGAGCAAGCGCAGCTTCCATGGGAGGTGAAGACAAAACCAGGTTGCTCCCAGTTGCACAGACTCCGTGAGGCAGATAAGTGAGATGGCAAATAAGAGACAACGTTGTTGAGGAGTTGGGCTACAAAAGGGAGCAAGACATGAGGTGGTGGCTGAAGCAAAATGTGGAGCTAGCAAGCGCATCTGAAAAAAAGGCATGAGCTGTTATATACCTTCATAAGCTGATAGTAAGAGCTCTGAAAAGAGGTAGAAAACTAATAATGAAGAGAACATGATAATTGCAGGAGGGGGGTGTTTTCAAGTGGTTTCATCTGCTGTGTAAAGAGGGAAGGCAGGGAGTGGGTGTGGAATGCTGCCAAGCAAGTAGATTACATGGTAGCAAGGTCAGGTGTTTCTCCCACCACTTCTATTTTCTCAGTGAAATACTGTGACATCAGACCAGCCTGAGGAGGAGGGAATAACTATAATGGGACACCTGGGCAGTGCTGAGGTTCAAATGAAGAATTTAGTCACAAATTTAAGGGGAGAGCCTTATATGTTTTGTATGTTTTGTTTGTTTGTTTTTTGTTTTGTTTTATTTTTTTTTCTGCTGGCCATGTGTGTTGGCTGCGCATAGGGAAAAGGTTGAAAATTGCACTGGAATCCGCTAGGGTGGTGGGAAGGAAGAGGTGGCATAGTTAAGGATGTGTACTAGGGAAGAGTAATAAGGATGGAGCATGAAATCTCAGCTGGACCAGGAAGGAAGTCAATACAAGAAGTAGAACAGAACAGTAAAGTCAATGGATTGGAAGACCTGATGTTGTCCAAAGAGCGGTGTAATAGAAGAAAGGGAGTGGGAAATGTGGTCTCATTGTCATGGTGGTGATTGTCCTATGTAGGTGGGAATCTTCTTGCATCTTTGTGGTAACATTGACACCAGTTGTTGTTTTGTGCATGTACTAAGGCTAGTTGAAGATGAGAGATGGGACCAGACAAATGGAGTCCCAGGAAGTTCCTAGCTAGTGTTGGGGATCCTAACAGGTCAGCTTTGATGGATCTCCACTAAGAATGTTGGGTGTAAACTGAAATTAATTGAACTAAGAATAATGGGGTAAACAAGAGGGAAAGAATCTGGTATCAAATGGGAATAAAAAGTGCCTCCAGAGTAGAAAAAATGAAACTAGAAGTGCACAGAAATCAGAATGCATAGAAGGAGCATGTCATGTAGACATGTTATTGTGTAGGCTTGCTAATGCACAAAGGCCTAGATAGAGTCTTCCAAATTTGCCAGTGTTCCTACTGGTTTTATACTCTGGTGTCTCTGCCTTTGTATCGTAAAGGCATACGGTGGATCTTTTGACAGCATTGTCACAGTCCACGGATGATGAATAACGTGGTGGGGTAAAGGGTAATGGAGCCACACCAGATCAGTGCCTACTGGGCGGGGCCACACTGGACCACACATCTGGTAGGATAGTGATCATTTCTGAGGATTCAAGTGAGAAACAGACTACATGCTTCACTTCTCCTAACTCAGCATTTACAGGGCAATTCAATAGTCAAGATGATTAAGCAAAGTAAAGCAAGTTAGGGACATGGGGTTCTAGATTAAGCTCTGTTACAAAATGATGAATGATTAGCTATTATTTTAACTTCATCAGATCCAGAACTGCCAAAGAATGTAAGGAGATATTATGGTGTACAATAGTGTGTTTCAAATATTAATGTGCCTAAGAGTTACCTGGTAACTTGTTAAAAGTTCAAGTTCCCAGGCCTGGCTACTTTAATCTAGAGTGTCAGGAACAGAACCCAGGCATTTCATTTCTACCCAGCTTCCAGGTGACACAGATACTGCTAAACCCTAGATCGCACTTTGACTAGCACTGGTGGAGGAGGAATAATGGGAGAAAATAGAGCAATCAGGAACAAACATAGTCAAAGGACAGGAAAAGGAGAGGGAGAGGCTGAAGGTTATTACTAGGGGCTTCACAATTTGTGGGAAGGTAGTCATCCTTTCATAAAAGTAGATTGTGAAGGGGTGGCCTACCATGGTGAAAAGTTTGGACTGCTTCCTAGGCGCAATAATTTTTAAGAGTGGAAGTGATGACAGAATGAGAATAATGTAGGAATGTAATTTGGCAGCAGATTACAGGAAAGACTGTTTGGAGTCATTGTAAGGGAGGCTAACATGAAGGTTATTACTCACTGAGATTATGAAAAGACAGGAAACAAAGAGAGGGCAGGGAAAACGGGGAAGTAAGGTTGAATCTGGGAAATGATGAAAAAGAACAATTGCGCTGAATAACAAGTTAGTTACAGAGGCAAAAATTAGAGAAGAGCCTAGGATGACTAGGAGGCTTTTGAACTTCTGGATTTTTTAATCTTTGAAACCCGATTAAAGAAAAATCACCAGACATATATCTTCTATTTTGGGCAAAAAATGAAATATTATGGATTCTCACTTTGAAAGGAAGAATCAGAGACAAACATTAAGAAGTTAATTTGGCTGGCCTGCGAACCCAAAGGTCACTGGTTCAATTCCCCAATCAGGGCACATAACCAGGTTGCAAACCAGGTCTCTAGCCAGGTCCTTGGTTGGAGGCAGGTGAAAGGCAACCATACATTGATGCTTCTTTCCCTTTCTTCCTCCCTCCCTGCCCTACTCTCTGGCAAATAATGAATAAAATCTTTAATAAAAAATTTTTTTAATTAAAAAAAAAGAAGTTAATTTGCAAAGAACTTCCAGCTTTTCAAATAAAAAACATAACAGCTATTTAAAATAAAATCCCACAAAATTACCAATTTTGCAGTTAGCCCATTTATGGTGGGAAATGGTTTTCTGACACAATTATCATGTCCACAAATGTCACAATGTGTCCTTAGATATTAGAATTCTGGAAGTCAGAGATAAGCTCAAGAAAAACCTCATTATTTTGGGCTCTCTTGGGTTGTAACGGGTTCTGCTTTGCTTTTTAATGTCTTTGGTCTTGTTTCCAGATATTGGGACTTGATGTGTGTGAGAATTTGTAGCAGTGCAGGAAATGCCGGCTTTGTTTCTTTCCTACATTCTTGTTCTGACTCAAGAGATAGTGAGGTAAGGTGGAAAGAGCACTTGGCTGGGAGTCGGGAGACTTTGCTTGGGGACATGGCAAGTCATTAAGTATGTACCTCAGGTCCCTTTCAACAGGAAAATTAGCCTCAGAGGTTCCCAGGTAGCTACCAGAGCTGACAACAAATGTGTATTTAGAACTGGAATTATAGCATTGTCACTGACATTTTAGTTGCCATTCTCTTCCAAACACATCCTCTTTCTCCAGAGCATATCAAACCCATCATGAACTAAATAATCTACAGGGCCAGTGGGGTTGCCAAAAATCCTGCCTTCCCCCTCCTCTCCCCTCCTCTTCCCTTCTCCTCTTTTCCCACTTCCTTTCCCTTCACTTTTCTTTATTCTTGTATTTCTCTTTCTCCCTTTCCTTCACCATAGATATATGTTAGAGCTCTTTTATATTCTCTCTTTCAGCACAAGAATATTAAAAATTATCCATGTGTATGGCCCAAGGAGTTCTCCTATGTCTAAAATTACCCTTGATATATTGGATACCAGTAGGTGAAATACCAATATTTGAGATCCATCCTTTTGTGTGGAGACACTATCTACAGGAGCCTTTTATAAAAATGTGAGTCATCTCCCAAAAGGTGATGTTATCATATATCATATCACCTGGTGCTTGCTGATTCATGAGCTGCCCATCAGTCATCTCATGAGCAGATGAGAGAGGAGGTATCACTGAACTGATCCAGGCTCAGTGGGCAGGCAGTGCTGGACCCTGCCTGGTCATGGCTCTGGAGAGAACCTGCACTCTCTTCTGCAAAGAGAAGACAAGTTCTAACTGTGGGTCCGTACATAACCCAAAGTCACTATTTACTAAGTTCTTAGTTTACTCAATTCTAAAGTAAGATGTGAGAAAGGCTTCCCATGAAGCTTCAGAATGATGTCTATCAGAGTATGAGTCAGAGGGGAGCAAAGCAAGAGGGAAGAGAATGTTTGGCAGCCTACTTCACAGTTTCATCCAAGGCCAGCCATGCCAAAGTACAAGTTCCCCACTGGTAGAGAGTAAAATTCAGATGGTCCAGATTGGTGCCTAGAATATTAGCTTAATTATTAGGAACGCTTCCTTTACTTTCAGAAGTGTCAAAGTGTGCATCTAAAACTTATGTGCCCCTCCTTTCATAGTGAGTATTTCCCAAGGATTCAGAGGAACAGGCACATTTCCACCTCTACTACACAGCAGTCTGTCACAATCTTTTATTTTATTATTTTCTTGGGCAGCGCCAATCACATCTAGCCCACCTCGTTTGACTATGATGCACACATAAAAGCAGTTAGGTAGCTGCCTTGAGCTCTGGCAGCTATTTTCCCAGATCAAAAACTCTGCTGCATTTTTGCACCCAGAATGTATAAGTGAGAGAGCTGACATTGACCTTGGCCTAATGGTTTCTGGGTACCGCATACCCTAAAACATATGAAGCAAAAAGGTTTATGCTTTGAGTCTGATGTGGATGCAATCAGTGCAGGATAAAAATGCTTAAAACAGAGAGTGACAGAAAAGCTTCAACATCAAATACTGCTGTAGAAAAGCTTGATGGACGTTTGGGGATTTCTTAACCCAGGCACTTGTGACCAATCTGCAATGATGACTGTAAGGTTTCAAGTGGGGTGGTGCTAATTCCCTCTCCTGCAGTAGCAGCCATAAAATTCAGTCCTGTCATTGGTCAGTGAACTGGCATCCACCCTCCTCCTTCTCACTCCGAAGAATTCTTTTCCCCAACAGGACAATAATTTCCTCATCTCAGCTCTGCAAGACCTACATTTTATGAGATCTTGGAGGCTCACAGCAGCTATCTACCATCCCAAACAGCCTATACGTTCATCTTTAGCAAAGGATCTCCAGCCCCTTTTCAAACAAGTATTATTACAACCATTTTATAAAATCCAGACAGAGAAAGCTCCCTTGTGCCTCTTTGGAGTGGTCTAGTGTGGCAGTCTACTCAGCAGGCCACACACAGGAACCTTTCCTTTCCCCCTCCCCACCTACCCAACACTTCTGAAAGGAGCTAAGAAGGCAAGATACTTAGTGCCAGCAAGCTACAAGCCAAAAGGAGGGCAGTCAGGAGACAGCCATAAAGGGTGCGGTGATAGGATAAATCATAGCCCCCAAAGATGTATCCATGTCCGAATCTCCAGAACCCACAGATGTTTCCTTATATGGCAATGGAAACTTTACAGATGAGAGTATGCTAAGGAGTTTGAAATAAGGGCATTATATTCAATTATATAGGAGAGCCCTAAATATAATTACAGGTATTGTTTAAGGGGGAATCAAGAAGAGATTACACACACATGCGTGCACACAAAAGGAGGAGGCAAAGGGACCAACAAAGAGAGTGGAGTGATGTGGCCACAAGCCAAGGAATGTTGGCGGCTGGAAGCTGGAAGAGGCAGGGAATGTATCCTTTGCTGGAGCCCCACATGGAAGCATAGCCCTGACAACACCTTGATTTTGAGTAGTGAAACTGATTTTAGTATTTGGTTTTCAAAACTGTAAGTGAATAAATGTGTGCTGTTTTAAGCCACCCATTTTGTGGTGTTTTGTTACAAGAAGTCATTGCAGTGCCTGAGATAGAAAACCAGGATGAGTTGACCAGAAGAGCCAGTGGGTGGTAGTGCTGGGGAAGAATCCTGGCAGTCAAGGGTGAGGGAGTTGGAGTCAACTACATGTTAGAGAGATTGGCTTTGGGATTAGAGAGATACAGTTTCATCCCTGTTTTGCCACTTCCCAGCCACTTGATGCTAGGTATTCTTTAGCATCAATCTTAAATATGTGGGAAAAAAGTAATAATAGTTATCTTTCAGGGTTTGGGGAAGAAATATAAGAGTAGATACAGTGAAAAATGCCTCACATGTGGTGGGTGACATTTGGGAAAATAAATTTATTTTAAAAGATGAGTGGTAAAGTAGAATCTCTCTTTGGGAAAGTAGTGATTTTGTTTGGGAAAACATTTTGATGCCTTCTTTGATGTTAATGATGAAGATATTTCCTCTTTTCTGTTTTCTGCTCCCTTATCCCATACTTTATATGGCTCCAATGGATTAGAGATGAAATATGCAAAACTGAACTCAGCTCAATAAGGAAGGAGAATTTTAAGTTTCAAAAAATGAGAAAATGTTGTGTCCCCAAAAGGTATATTCAAGTCCTAATCCCCAGTACCTATATATGTGGCCTTATTTGGAAGTAGGGTCTTATGAATCTAATCAAGTTAAGAGGAAGTTATATTGGATTAGGGTAGGCTCTGAGCCAACAACTAGTGTCTTTATAAGACAGAAGAAATTGGGCACACAGACATACACAGAGGAAAGATGACTAAGTAAAGCCAAAGGAGACATAGAAGAGAATAGCATATGATGATGGGCAGAGATTGAAGTGACACAGCTATAAGTCAAGGAGAACCAAGGGTTGACAGCCATCACCAGAAGCTGACAGAAGCAAGGTAAGATTCTCCCCTATGTATTTTAAAGGGAACATGGTCCCACCAAAAGCTTGATCTTGGGTTTTTAGAGATAATATGTTTCTGTTGGTCAAGCCACCCAGTTTGTGGCAGTTTGTATGGCAGCCCTAGGAGACTAATGCTGGGACCTGAGACAGGAAGATAAGAAACAATCTGCCAAAACAGGCATGACCTTGTGAAACCCGGAGAGCAGCTGGCTTGTGAGGGGTCCTTGTTGGTGGGAATGGCCCAGGAGCATTTATGAAATGTGTTGTCTGACAATTCCTTCTAGAGAGTCTGCTGTAAGAGTAACCTCCAGTGATCTTTTGTTCCACACAAATACCCTTAGATTTACCTGTTGGGGAAATTGAACACTGCATTGCCAGTTGGCTTTCTCTAGGTGAAGAGAAGTGAATGTCCACTGGAGTGAGACCTGGGCAAGGACAGGAGATAGGAACAAGAAACGGTCATGAAACACAGACATGTAAAACCCCTTCAGAATGCCAGATTTGTAAGAGGAACTTTTCTTTTTCTTTTTCCTCCTGAAGGGCAAGATGACAAGCTAGGGCCTGGAGACTTGAGGCCACCACCAAGGGGTAGACAGTATGGGCTACATTGTTATTAATATCATGGACTGAGGATGAATGAAACAGGGGCCCAGGCCACATGATGCATGACAATGAGTTGAATGAATGACACACCCTTCTCTGCTACCTCTGGTTGGTTTAAAAAGCTACAGTGCCCCAACTCTGGCCTGATGGGGCTAGATTTGCCTTGCATGTTCCCCCCACCAGTCCTTCCTCCCTCTGGTGAGCACCTCTGCTCACAAGGGGGCGCTACCTACCTCCTTGTACTCTTCCTGGAAATCCTCCTGCAAGGCTCAAGTGCCTGTGCCTGACCTTGGCCATGCTTGAGAGAACGTAAGATCAAAGGAATGAAAATGCTCCTTTCTGGTACTTCAATCAGGAAGAGAGGCAATTAAAATATGAATTAATCTAAGTGAGATGAAAATGCAGATGTAGAACAAGAGCATCTCGATCACCTTGAACCTGCACTGCACGCAGCTTAGCTCCTGTGATTAAAGACATTTTCATGCCATTAAAAACCTTCTTTTCTAATGTTACAAATGCTATGCCAGTCAAATGCTCCAAGCAGCCTCTGTGAGGCCTGCCGTCTCCTTGGTTGCATCCCTTGATCCTTTCAGAGTGCTGTGGGGTGGGAGGCCCCTCTTAGGAGGAGACATTGAGGGCTTGAGGTATTATGGGAATGCAGGATTCTGAACTAAAAGGAAAGAGCCTGAATATGTCTTCTCTCCAATAGATCCTTTCTAGTTCCTTGCCCCCGTTGTGCAGCCTGAGTCCAGCTGCCTGGTGGTCCTGGGAGCACAGAACTGGGGAACCAGGCAAGGGGCACATTCCCAGTGCTCCATGGCCCTCTTAACCCTTCTGGTTTCCTAGCTATTTCTTTCAAGTGAATGATAACTGTCGTATTTACTTCCAGACTTTTCCTTTTGCTTCTCTATTGTTTTAAGGATGCTCTGTTGACCCACTGAAAGAAGGGCTATGGCTATGACTCCAGAGGAAGGGATGCATGTGAAGTGTCTGTTGATACTTGCACCATTGGACCTCCTGGGATAGCCATTTATGCTATTGTCTTGAATTTGCTTCCTTTTGTTCATACCCTACATCTGACTTTGGTTTTTATTTCTCTTCTATTTCTGGCTATACATTTTCTCCTTGTTGTTGTAATAGTACTTGTTAACCTCAGGTTCTGAGGCATGGAACTTGAAAGGACTCATTCTGAATCTCCCTTTGTTACTTTCTAAAGCCAACCTCCCTGCTCCATCCAATCCCTGGGAACCGCTAACTCATCCTGGTGTGGACCTGAGATATCTCTTTTTCTCCCTTCTCTAACTCTCCTTGAGGACCTACCAAATGGATTGGCCCAGAAGAAAATTAGAACCTGCGGTAACACCTATTCTAAGAACAAGTGAGGGAAGACCACCATGGAGGTTGTGAAGTCCTCCCTAGGTGGGGTAGTGACCCGCTAATTGACTCCTAAAGCTGAGAGTTAACTCAGCTTCTGCCTTACTCTTGTCACCTGTGGAAGCTCTTGTTTAGGCCATGCAATACACAGGAACCCCTTCTTCCACCACTTTCTACTAGGCTCTAGCCAGGCTACTGCTCCAAAGGTTGATGCAGAGGCTATTACACTTCAGGGAGAAGGTGGGTGGCATGGTGGATTGCATAGATTTCTGGGAAGGTGTTGGCTCCCAGGAGCTTGTGGTCCTGCTTCCAGAATACGTAAAAGGTACTTCAAGTAAATTAAAATTGGGTTTAAGTTTATAAAATTGGATAACAATTATTGAGGAGAGGGAGCCCTTCATTTGTTCAACAGGTGTCTGTAGCAGCTATTTGAAATAAAAGTTTTCAAGGGAAAACACCATCCTGGTTTATAAATTGCTCAGGTTAACCAGGAGGTCTTCTCCACTTTGCCATGCCCACAGGCCCTCTATTTCCCCTCCACTGCCTTCTAAAAGCTGATAAAGAGGGATAGTTTCAGCGTCTAGGTCAAGTGCTGGTGAGTAACATGGTTCCAAATTGCATATTATTGTTGAAACTTGCTGAACTTGAGAAATTACTTTGAGATGTGACAGAGGGAAAAGAAAGAGACAGAAAGAAATATTACAAGTATAGAAAAGTAAAGACATTAAAGTGGCTGGGAAAAAGCTTAATCAAACTATCTCAACATTAACAACCAGTAACATGATGTCAGTGCCCAGGTAAAGTCAGCTACATTTTCCTCCAGCCGTCAGGTCTCTGAGGACAAAGCAGAGGGTTATATTTGTTGTGGCCATGGTCTGATATCTGATTACACCTCTAAAGAACTTAGTGATGGCTCATGTAAATATTTAAAGCTTCCAGAATCTTCAGCTTCAATGCCAAATCCTCCATCAAAGAAAATACAGTTATCAGATGAGCCCGCAGAAGCAAAAGAAGATTACACTAAGTTTAACACTAAAGATTTGAAAAATGAAAAGAAAAGTGACTGTAGCTCAGAGGCTTTGGCTAAAGTCGACAAGAGTGGAATGAAAAGTCTGATTCCTTTTGTGGTGCAATTTTTATTTTTTTTAAGAGTTGAAAAGATTTGAAGTGTTGACTATGAAATCTAGCAAAAATACCTGCCTTTCATGTGTTCTATTTTTGTCCTTCCTCCATGTCACTGTACTTCCTGATCCTTAATCACCGTCTTTTGAAATAAGAGCAGAGTTTTCAGGAAAAAATGAATAAGGATGCATATCCTGAGGACACTTAGGATTTAATAAATGAGTGCCCCTTATTCTAGAACCTCTTAAGAGATCTACAGAAACTTCATGTTCTTACACACTTAGACTACAAAGGCAGTTCTGTGTCTCCAAGATTTTTCATTCAAACAATGTAAAGAGCCCTGAGATTTGGAAAGTTGTCATGATTTACCAGAGCATTCTGACTTAGACAAAGGCACTGTATGATGCTCCCCATACTTCATCTCTTCCTCCCATACAGTCCAACACTCAGAAAGTGCACTGCTGTGCTGTGACATCACTTTCTTGAGCCAGACTCTCTGCTGACTTCTGCACACTGTAGACTGTCTCCCAAGTTCATTCTTCTCATGTCCACGTGTTCCTTTTTCTTGGATGACTTCAGAGGAAGCCTGAAAGGTCTCTTTACTTCTGTGAGTTAAAACCCAAGACCCAGAATACCTCTGAGCAGCCAGCCCAATTCCTGTTTCCTCTCAGACCCACCCTGCCTGGTACTTTAGGTCTAGGGAAAAAGGAGTCTTCTAGACAGAAGACACTACCAGCTGCCAGAAGGGGTCTACATGAGCCTCCTCTTTAACCTGAAGACTTAAGTGGAGCCATCAAAATTCCTGAAGTGTTCCAACTTGAGGAAGTAGAGGAGTGCACTCTTCTCTCCCAAGACTCCTCAGTTCTGCAATGTTTTAGCAGGTGAGAGGAGGGAAGGGCCTGGTGCTTTTCTGCCACTAGGTTATGAATCCTAATCCTCCCAACCTCTGCATGTTGCTTTCATTTTTCAGTTATGTCTTTGAAGGTCACCATGTATACTAATGAAGAAAACAAGGTTCAGTTAGAATTCTGGCTTCATTAGTTACATAGCTGTGTGTCCTTAGTACCAGGGAAATAATGATGCCTACCTCAAAGGATTTTTTTGGTGAAAATTAAATGAGATAATATATTAGATATATTAGTGCTTAGAACACTCCTGACACATAATAGATGTTGATAAATGTTGGTTCTTATTATTGTTACTTATTATCACTATCACTACTACAATTTCTACCATGGCTGTTTCCCCCTCCTTGCAACTAATTTTTTTATTAATGTGGGGTCTTAGGTAGAATGCCCCCTCCCACTTCATTCCCTGTAGATAGCCCCACCTGCCCCTGATAAGGCTCTAACCACTGGTCTCCCTTTCCCAGACCTGACCATTGCTGGTCACCTTAAATGGAGTAGTTCAGTATTTACCTTGCTAGAGTGGCGCAGTCTTGTAGGTACCAGCTGGACACCACTTTGGCAATTCATTGTGTGCAGAGACTTGCTTCTTGCTTCTTCTTCTTAGTCTTTTTAGCACGTTGAATTTTTGGTGAGTTGCTTAATTTTCTCTGGACCAGACATTTATTTCACCAAGTAGGGTGGCCTTTTACCCATGTCAATGGAGAGTAATGCAAACTGGGGGACCTGGAAAGGGAAGTATTTTTCTATATTATTACTAACTGTGAATAACAAGCTGAAACCAGGTCATGGCTGGAGTGTCAGGACTCAGCATTCTAGAAACAGTGAGCTGAACATGTTAAAATTACAGTAATTGATAACATGCTTATCATTAGTTAATAAGCTGTATTTAACCCACGTTGAGCTCCTGCAACATGAGAATCCAGCCACTGCACCCCAGATGTGTGTGTGCATGGACGTGTGTGTGCACACGTGCCTGTGCACATACACCATCTGAAAATGGGAATGCTCTCATCATTAGTGAGATGGATTGGGCCATAATTGATTTTCCATAGACAAATGCTTTAAGTTTTGGTAAACCCTTTGTAACATCTTAGTCAAATTAAACTGAGTTCTTTCAAGTCAGATTTATAGTCCATAGGATTCCACTTAACTGAGACAAGCGATGCAATTTCAGGCCAATTTAAAGGGTATTTCATTTAGAGACAGAACCAATCCTTGTCAAGGCCCTGGAGGTAACAAGAAATCTTCCTCCTCTCATTTGCCTAGAAGAACTTGCAGTCCAGTCCATGGGGGCCAGGCAGTCAGGGAGCATTGTGAGTGAGTCAGTGTAATCAATTTTATGACCCTCATTCACTGAAGGGGAAATGACTAAAAGGAGGGGATGGAAAGGAAGGCAGGAACTACCTAAGGCATTCAGAGCCTCCTAAGACTTAGGAAACAGTGTCCAGTCTGAGTGCATAAATTACCGGGAGGCACTGCTTCATCTCAGGCTGCAGCTCTGTGAGGGCATGAAACTCCAGATCTGAGCACTGGCTGGATTTCCTTCTCCATTTGTCCCTTGGATTGGTACCCTTGCGCAAGGTACAACCTGCATTGTACATAGCAGCCTTGGGAGAATGAAGTCAGGAACTTTATATACACATACTGCCTTCTTTAAATGCTCACCACACTAGGAGGTTTTAAGTACTGTCCCAGTTTTACAAATACAGATGGCTGGGAGAGGTTAAGTACCTTATTCATATGAATGTAAGTTGAGCTGAAATTCTAATATTGGTCTGTCTGATTCTAAAGTCCAAGCTTTCTCTAACTGGAATGTGAGTTCAGCTAAAGGGCCTGATAATCTTTTCCCAGGGAAAAAGGAAGAACCGGCAGGGTATGAACCTCAAATCTTTGAAGGTGCTGTTGGGAAGGGGGAGCAGACATTCTTACTGACCCAAAAGAATGACAGAACCAGCACCTGAACCAGTGCTATTGCAGGCCCCTGTTTTATAAGACCCACAGGCAAAGTGGCAGAGAGAGGGGATCTGGAACCAGTCACTTCTCCCCTCTCAAGAAATGCAACTAAAAGTCCTTGTCTCCATCTTACACGGTTGTGAAAATCAAAAGATGAAGCAAATGGACTATAATACCCTTGTGAGCAAAATGAGGTAATAAAGAAAATATATTGAATTAACTTTATGTTTATGCTGTTCTATATTTTTCAATATATAGTAATATGTTGTTATATATTTATGTTGAGTTTTTATATATTGAGCATTTTTCTTTCATTGCTTTCAATGTGAGAGAGAAACATAGATAGGTTGCTTCCCATACGCACCTGAACTGGGGATTGAATCCACAAACTGACCAGGAATCAAACCCTCAACCTTCCAGTTATGGGACAGCACTCCAACCAATTGAGCTACACTAGCCAGGGTTATATATTGAGTTTTTAATATATTAATGTTACGCACAACTTGTATCATTTACAGAACTATCTTTTATGCTCACAGGAAACCTCTTTTATTGCTTTGTTTTTTTAAAATACCCAGTATTAAATTAAAGGAGGTGATTAATTGTGTGTGTATGAGAGAAATTTTATTGTAGCTTATTTATTATGTAAATATCTTAGAAGAAATTAAAATCTGGCAAATCTTTATCAGTATCAAAAAGTGCATATGTGCATGTATGGTGAGCGGATATATGCATGTTATGTTTTGTGTTTATATCCATCATTCCAAATGTATAGGAATTATTATCTTAGACAATGAGAACTAACATTTACTGAGTACCCATCATAACATTTAACACTCATGACAATCCTGCAAGATAAGTATCTTCAAATTCAAGATAATGCTGCTTCTCAAAGAATTTGTGTATCTTGTCTGATCCTTCACAGTTAGGTAGCTAAAGATTTGAACACAGGTCCTTCTGATGCCAAAATGCCAGGGTTTATTGTTTATTTTACTGTTGCTTTTTTACTCTGTCACATTACTTAATAGATTCCTTTTATTGCTATAGTTTCACAGTGGGGTAATCAGAGGAAATTTGCTGGCTTTGAATCTAATCAATAAAATTTCATTGTTCCTCTCCCTTGGTGTCCACAGTGTCAAATGTATATGACTGAAAGAACATGTTTGGCCCAGTTGGACAGATGTTTGGCATCTATAACTCAGTGCAATCAAAAGAGAACTACTGAAAAATGTAAACACCATTCCATGGCTTCTTAAATTGCTTTGATCTGTGATTCTTGGGAATTTGCAGATTCGTTGGGAATTAAACTTCCTAAAGGTGGCAGGGGATTGTTTGTTTCATTCACTGCTATACCTTCTACACACAGATAATAATAAACACTCAAAAAATATTTGTTGAGTAAATGAAAATAGACTCATTTGAGTACCTGGTAAGGGCTATGGATTACACTGTGCATAGTGTTTTCCGGTTCAACCTCCTGAAGCCTATCCATGGTGCACAAAAGCTTTGACTCCTTTCTCATGGAGAAATAGCTGTTGACACTCTCCATGATGGACAGAAGCAAGGCTCTTTGGCTCTGGACTTTGTCTCCTATGTGGATGGGCCTCTGGACACTGTGAGGCCATTGATGTTCTGTATCACCCACTGCTTCACCTATCTAATTTGGATGCCTAGGACCTTTCTGGACCTGAGAAGGTAAGAAAAGAGGAATAGCAGCTACCACTTAATGAGTTTATATAATCTGTCAGGTAACTAGGTTACACATTCTACGTATAATTGATCCTCATGGCAACCATGCTAAGTAAGTATTATTAGTTATATTTTTCAGATGAAAAAAATTGAGGCCCAGAGAGGGCCTCAGCCCTAAACCCACACAGCTAGGAAATGTCAGACAAAAAATCTGGAACCTTGTCTGCCCAAACTCAAAGCTCCCACTTTCCCCAATGCAGCAGACTGCCTCTTTGCTTACAAGCAGCCCAGAAAAGCCTGTCATGAAGTGTGGGAGATGTCTTCAGTCCTGACTTGGGCACCTAAACCAAATAAATAACTAAAACAACCACATAAGAATGTTAGCCATTTTAGAGTAAAAAAAAAAAAAAAAAAAAAAAAATTGGACTGTGAAAGTGTCATTCTTCTATTTTTGAATTTTTTAAAAAGATTTTATTAATTATTTTTAGAGAGAATGGAGGGAGGGAGGAAGAAAGGGAGAGAAACATGAATGTATGGTTGCCTTTCACCTGCCTTCAGCTACGGACCTGGCTGGAGACCTGGCTTATAACCTGGTTATACGCCCTGACTGGGAATAGAAACAGCAACATTTGGGTTCATAGGCCAGCACCTATCCACTGAGTCACCAGCCAGGGCTCTGTTTTTGAATTTTAAATTTATTTCCTCCTGGGATTGTCTTAAAAACCCCACAGAAAGTTGCCGCCTGTTTCGGCAGTGCTCATTGAACAAGGGAAAGAGCCTGCCACCATTTAGGAACCAAGCCATGGCACAAAATGCGGCCAGGGAGACCAGAACTAATTGTAGGTCTGACTTTAGGGTGTGGCCAAAATCTAAAGTATGCTTTTCAAAGAGATGCAGCAATTCACACCGACAGCCAAAAAGTTCCAATTCAGTAGGACAAGAGGAAGACTGAAGAGCCCTTGTTCCCTGTTTGGGCATATGGGCTCTAAATCCTTGTCCCTGAAGAGGGAGGTAGCAATAGGCAAGTAGGGTATCAGGACCTCCACAAAGGTGGCTAGGAATGAAATCACAGTCCATTCTCAGTCAAAGCCAACAATGAAGCCATTTTATATAATCTGGGCAAACACAGTGAGAGCTACAGGACAGCTATGGCTGGGTGGGCACAGAGCTCCACAGGGCTCTCCTCTCCCTAACTGTGTTCCACTAGATGTGTTAACAAGGCTGCAAGCCCACTTCTACTATTGGAACCCATCTCCTAACCTGTTTCTTGTCCGGGCTGGTGAAGATCTGAGGCAGGTTGTGGGTTTAGGCTCTAAGCCCCGGGAATTCCATCAGAGGCAGAGCCCATAGGCAAGTAAGGACAGGTGGATTTTGCTTCTTATCAGAGCCTTCATTCTGCACCAGCCCAGAGCACCATTCCTACCAGATTCCAGCCACACCCAAGGCAAGAAGGGAAGATTATTATTATTATTATTTTTAAATTTTATTGTGTTAAATCCATCCCCTAGAAGGGAAGATTATTGAAAGATGACAACAATGAAGCCCAAAAGAGAAGGGTATTTCACGTAAGTATAAATGACAGAACCAATTGCTTCCATCTCTTGACAAGGCAGTAAAAGCTTAAACACTGCAGGATCTGATGTCCTTTGTGAAATGGAGTCTTCTGATAGCCATTCTTTCCTTTGAGAAAAATAATTCAGCAGAGATGCAAGGCAAACCCCAAAATAAGAGTTGGGTTCAGATTTGAGCTGATATGACTGAAGACTTAAAAATCTTTCATTTTTATTATGAAAAATGCCAAACACATACAAAAGTAGAGAAAAAAGTACAGCAAAGCACCATGTTGTCTCAGCAACCATGAAATTTCTACCAATCTTGTTTCATTTACCCCACTGTATTTTTATTACAATGCTAAGTGTACTTGATGTCCTCAAACTGCATCCTGATGAAAACATCCCAATTGAAACAACTTGACTCATGTTTAAAGGAGCTATCATTTTGTTGTTGTTGTTGTTGTTGTTGTTGTTTGGTAGTTCAAAGAGCAAGGAATTTGTGGACACCATAATGGGCTCATTAAATCTAAGGAGAATGCAATTTTAAACCATGGACATGCAGAGAAGGATCACCTCCAGCACACCTACTCAACACACAGTCTTCCTTTCAATCTGGCAATGAAGTTCCCTGGGATCTGTTGAATCAAACTGTACTCCCTGAAGTACTTGGGTCTCTTATATTAGTTTCACTAGGGTAGTTCTGGTTCTTACTTGCAGCAGAGCTTGGTAAATGAGAGGCCACCTGAGAAGCAATTAAAACTAAACCAGGAAGGCTTTCCTGTTGATTTGCTCTTGTCCTTAAATAGTTTACACATCCATTGAACTGGGAAGAGCTCATGGTGGTTTATGATGATTACTCCAATAGGGGTCAGCGCCTAATGAGTTGGGTACTTATCTGTGACCCCAACAAGATGACTGTAAATGAACAAATAAGAGGACCAACGGGACTAGTTCTTAAAGCTGCCCACGGAATCAAGATAACAGAAGCTGATTAGTTAGGTAGTCTGAGAAGTGGAAGCTAGTGGAGTTAAGTAGACTGAAACACCTAGGGTTTTTTAGTTAGAAAAATAAGAGGCTTACATTAGCTCTTGACAGATTACAAAATGCCTATTCCATGTACTCTTTTCTTTCTTTCTTTCTTTCTTTCTCTTTTTTTTTTTCCATTTTGCATCTTACTCATCTTCTTTCTTTACTTTATCTGGTAAACTTTTGGTTCCTATTAAATTACCCATTTCAGGCAGATATCTTCACTTATTACAGAAGTTGTGTGTTCATGTCAGTCTAACAGTACATTGAACTACTACTGTACAATGAAGCATCCATGCATCACAGAAGCATTCTGAAAGTGGCAAAACAAAACAAAACAAAACTGCCCTGACTGGTATGGCTCGGTGGATTGAGTGCCTGCCTGAGAACTAGTCACCAGTTCGATTCCCGGTTAGGCCACATGCTTGGGTTGCAGACCAGGTCCCCAGTTCTGGGAGGCATGCAAGAGGCAGCTTATCAATGTACCTCTCACACATCAATGTTTCTCTGCCTCTCTTTCTCTCTCTAAAAATAAATGAAACCTTTTAAAATATTGTTTAAAAATCTTATTAAAAGTGCATTGGCAGAATAAATATAAAATTGTGGTGACATATCCTATGGCATGATTAAAATTCTCAATTATTGGCAAACTAGAACATGTAATTCTGTTTCCCCATTTACTAGCTATTTTGGGTCTTTCTTTTCTTTCTTTCTGTCTTTCTTTCTTTCTTTCTTTCTTTCTTTCTTTCTTTCTTTCTTTCTTTCTTTCTTTGACAATGTTGTATGACAACCAAATCTCAATGGCTTGTAGCAACAAATATTAATACTTGTTTCCAGCCTGGATTGAAATTTGATTGTGGTTTGGTCAATCTTAGCTGGGCTCAACTGGGCTGAGTTAGATCCATGCCTATTCCCTGTGTTTTCATCCCAAGCCCCAAGCTTAAGGAGCAACAGCTCTCTGAGGCCTATTTTTCTCATTACAGAGGGAAAACACTCAACTGTCTGGTGTAAATTTGCCAACTTCATCAACTCTCAGCTAGAAACTGGCACATTGTCACTCATCAGCTGTATTCCAATTATCAAGGCAAATTATAGGTCAAGTTCAAAGATGGGTAGAGGTATATACTCGACACACTCCAGTGGAAGGACCTTTGAAGTCTTAGGAAACAGGGTGTTCTCCACTGAGAATAAAAGGTTGAGAACACTAATTCAACATCCCATAATACCCCCATAATACCTATGAAAAGAGCTAATTTCTGCCAAAATTGTGGCAGAAATGTGTGCCAATATCTTGACAATTTATAACCAAATCTGCTGACTTGTGGCCATCTTGTCAAAACAGAGCTCTCTCAAGTTCTTTGCAGCCTCACCCTTTAGATCCTTTGACAATGGCACAAATTATTTTATTTATATACCATCAGCATTGGATTGTCTCATCTGAAACAAAATACCAGTTGTTACTTTTATCACAGAAAGGGCTAAGTCAGGTGGTAAGCATACCAGAGTGGGAAAAGCAGTGCTGCTCAGGCTAAAATAAATTATTTGGGATGGGACTAACCATTCACTACTAAGTGGTTTAATAGAAAAGGTGTTTATCTAGTTGAAAAGTTTGAAATGAAAGGGTTGGGCTTCCTGGCAGTTAATTTACAAGATTAATATTTGCCTATCTCTTTGTGGGTTACTTGAGAGACGCTGGAAATTTCCATGGGCTTGACACTAGGGGCAGAGTCATTCCATCTCATTCTATTTTCATGGTGCCCTGTCAGAGCAGATGTAAGGAAGGTGGACGATGGGATGAGCTGGAGTGACATTTTGCCTGCTCTTCTATTCACCCCGGGTGACTTGCATCGCCTAATACAGGCTCATGAACTCAAATGCCTTCAGCTGCTAGATCTATAACAGGAATGGGTTATACAGGCTGGGAGTCACAAAAACAATTGCATAAGTGTGAGAACTGGTGGCAACTGACACTCAGCCTTGGTGTCAGGAGATGACATAGGGTGGTGAAGGTACAGATCCTGTGGCGGGCACAGACCTCGTCTGGAAGAAGAGCCTCTCATTAATTAGCTGAAGCTAACTGCCAAGTGCAAATAAGGGTCTATGTTGCCAGATATAATTTTTCAGAAGAAGCCAGAGATCCAGGGAAAAATTTCCTATTTTTTTAACATTGACAAGGATAATAAATTCTACAGGAAAGAAGGAAGGAAGGAAGGAAGGAAGGAAGGAAGGAAGGAAGGAAGGAAGGAAGGAAGAAAATCACTTTGCAGGTCTACCCTGTGTTGAGTCAAACAAAAGCCATGCAGAAGACAAAGACAGCCAGGATGGCCAATCTGTGACCTCAGTGTATGAGATGACACCTTTACCTCCCTTGGGGAGCTAGAAACAGCAGGGCCCTGAACAGAGAAATATATGCATTTACTCTCAAGTTCTTCCAAGTCAGACCATCACATCATATTCCATTATTTTGTAAGACATGACAAGTCCCATAAATAGAAAATCTGTATTCAAACATATATAAATAAATGCATCTTTAAAGCAAAACATCCATGATCGAGTGACTATTCACTCCTATGAGTTACCCATGCAATTACTCCCACAAAGGTGGATAGCAGAATTTAATATCAATATTTAATTTAGCATCCATTAGCTCAATAAAAAGAATGAACATTTGTTTATGGAATGTCTACTATGGGTCAACACTATGCTAGGCACTGCATAGGCTAGAGAATAAGGACAGGTTGCCCATGAGCTACACTCTGGTGGGGACAGGGCTATACAGAGAGGTAACTGTGGTGTTGGGGGGGCAACCTGGGCTCTACCCGTGTCTCTCCTCACCGGTTGTGCACAGAGCAATAGACTTACTCTCCTAAACCTCCCTTTCTTCATGGAAAGCTGAATACTCCTCGGATTTGCAGGAAAGGAACTGTGGTAGTTTACTTAAAGTCCCAAATTCAACACTTAGTGCTTAATAAATGTTGGGAACATTTTATAGCATTTTTGTGCCTCAGCTTTCGCATCTACATAAGGGGATAATAAGAGTTAGTGGCTTGAAAATTTATATGAGGAGTAAATGAGATAATGTATATACAGTCCAAATGAGATGCTTTGTGTAGACAGAAATACCCTTTATGATTGTAGAAACTTGCTGGCCCTTTGGATCATACCTTTTCTGTGGGTGAAAGTAGTAATTCAGTCCTTTGGTTGACAATAGAGAAATTGAGATTTTTTTTCCCCTCTGCCAGGGTGCAGATAAAGGTGACAACAGTATCAGCATTGGAATTGAAGAAAGCTCACTGGGGCAGAGGTCACATCTATGTTTTCTTCTATTGTACCTGCAGGATCAGACCCAAGAGAGATGTTATATGCCCATATAAACAAGCACACACCCTCAAGATGAATAATTAAGCTAAGGTAAGAGCAAATTTTGGGCATGAGGGCAGTGAGCTTGACCTCTACATACTTTAATGACCCCTTTACCCTGTGTTTCTGGGGTACATCTCTCCTCCACTGAAATTGCACAAAAGCAGGACCCTTAGAACCTTAGTGCATGCAGACCTTTGAGAAGGAGAGGATGAGCTGGTAGGGTCAGAAGGGAAGTCAAGGAAAGAGAAGTGCTAAGGAAAAATGAGCTCTAAAATTTTGTGTTAGCCTCACTTCTCAGGTCATAACTTGCATTCTTTTGAAAGGGTTGAAAATGAGAAAAGGAGGTAGGCTGGATTCTTCATGTCAATAGCCATGTGTCTCTGAGGAAGAAGATAAATTTGTGTCCTCAGTTTCCCCATTTACAATAATCACATAGAATTGTCTGAAAGGCACTTGGAGATCCTTGAGAGAAAGGCACTATATAAAAGCAAATACTGACCCCTGGCTAGTGGCTCAGTGGGTAAGGTGTCAGCCAGTGAACCCAAAGGTCGCTGGTTCGATTCCCAGCCAGGGCAACATAATCAGGTTGCCAAGCCAGGTCTCCAGCCAGATCTGTAGCTGGAGGCAGATGAAAGGCAACCATACATTGATGTC
Source organism: Noctilio leporinus (assembly GCA_004026585.1). Taxonomy (NCBI): domain Eukaryota; kingdom Metazoa; phylum Chordata; class Mammalia; order Chiroptera; family Noctilionidae; genus Noctilio; species Noctilio leporinus. The sequence continues at coordinate 31,612 of PVIW01001357.1, read as the reverse complement.
TCTCTCCCTCTCTGCCTCTCTCCCTTCCCCTCTCTCTAAAAATAATAAATAAAATATTTTTTAAAAAATAAATAAAAGCAAATACTTCTCATCACCTTTTGGGTTCTTTGCGTTGGGCAATCCAACAGCTTGTGTGGAAGATGGGGAAGCTCTTTGGGCTACTGGAGAAGAGAGCAAAACAAATGTTCAGGCGGATGTTTGAGAGCCTCTCCTTCTCAGAAGAAAAGCTGGCAGAAAGCTTTGTTTAGTATGAACAGAGTCCCCAGAACAGTGAGAGAAGACAAGAGTTGGGCATAAATGGGGCTTAGTTTGGGGGAATTTCAGTAGAGATGCAGAGAAGCCATCTGCTGCCTCCCTCCCATTACCTGGCTGAGACAGGGCTCCCCATGGTGCACAGCCTGTTCTGGAACTTGAACACGAGAAGCAGCTGAGTCACACAGTCCCTAGGCAGCCAGTCAGCTCTTTTTCCTAGGTGTCCAGGAATTAGGTAACCTGCGCGTCGAAGTGATGGCACAGGGTGTGTTCGGGGGTGAGATTGGCTAGGCTTTTGAGCTGCTAAAGGCTAACTAAAGGCTTGGAAAGTCAACCTCCAAAAAGTATCTAGGTCAGTGGTCATAAATCACAAATAAAGAATTGGATTTTAAACATAGGAAGACACATATTCACATATACACATACATCCTGGCACATGTATCTGACCAAACACCAACATACATACATATATACATACATATATACATACTATGGACACATACACATACAGAGTGCCAGAAGGTTGGGTATTCAAGAGAGGGAGAATGAAATGATAGAGAGGTTTTATTATTTGCAAGCCTAAGAATTTTAGAAACAAAACAACATGTTTGAGATGGAAATTAAAAAGACATTTTTAAATCAATGCCTCATACCGATGTACTTTGCACATAGTTGGAACTCAATAAATAGGGCAAGGAAGGAATAAAGGAAAGAGAGAGAAGGGGAGAAAACATGGCTAACTTAAGGTAGAAAATGTTCTAGAAGAGAGGAGGATGATCTTGACAGTCAGGCTTCCCTTCCTTCACCTTGACTCACCAGAGAGGTAAGTCCACTTCTATAGAAACATTTAAGAAGGAGAAAGGGAATTCTCGATCCAGCATGAGTTAGACAAAACATTTTCTCCATGTCCTACTCTATTTTTGAATGTGTTTTTTCTCTTTGAGGTAGAAGAGATAACAGAGTTAGAACTTTTTCTTCTCAGCCTTTGCTTTAAGAGGTGGCCAGGTAACAGCAGGTTCAGAGAGGGAGGATGCCTGGCCCTGGGAGGTCAAGAGCCTGAGAAAGACTTCACAGTGGGACCAGAACTCTGGGACTAGAAAGCTTTGCCTTCTGTACAGGGATTCTAGACCGTTTTTTGTTTTTTGTTTTTTTAAAAGATTTTATTTATTATTTCCAGAGAGAGAGGGGAAGAGAGAGAGGCAGGGAGGGAGAGAAACATCAATGTATGGTTGCCTTTCACCTGCCTCCAGCCATGGACCTGGCTGGAGACCTGGCTTGCAACCTTGGTTATGTGCCCTGGCTGAGGATTCGAACCAGTGACCTTTGGGTTCGCAGGCCGGCACCTTATCCACTGTGCTACCAGCCAGGGTTGGACCGTTTTTATGCCTCTTATTTTGTTTGTTTCTCTCTCATTCTTTCTTGCTACATGGTTATGTTCTTTACTTTTAACATTTCAGCTTCTATCAGTTGTTCCAAGGAAAACAAGAGAAAATTATTTGTGTCCACACAAAAACATATTCACACGCCAGTAAACCCAACGGGGCATGACTCCCCCTTAGAGGAAGCATGGTAACAACAGCGGGCATCTAAACAGAATCCCTGCACAGGAAAGGAAGACAGACCTCAAGACACAGAGCCTTTTGGTGAGCTATTGCCTCCTTCCTTGAGAGGGCCAAAGCCTCAGATCGCCTGGCCTTCTTTTAAAACAAGAGCAACAGTGCTTGTAAAGGAGTCCCCCAGAAATCAGAGGGGGTTTTCAAGGAGATGCAAGAACATGCAAGGCTCTGTAAAGAAAATCAATCTCAAAGAATCAGCACCGTTTCTAACCCTGCCACTGGCACACAAGCTGCACCACCAGGAGGCATGCTCCTCCCAACAGCCATGAAGCTGGGTGGGTGGCAGGTTGGACCCCACAGCATGTGCTCTTTTGACAAACATTTCTTGGGAATAATAAGCACAGGAAAAAATGGACAATTATTTTTCAGGAGTTGAGAAGCCAAGTCTCTGACAGCATTTTCCTGGTCCCCAAAGGACACCTGTTTCCACAGCAACCACAACTTAGGAAGATGCTGCTTTCAAGTTAACTATCCCAGGAAGATATTTACTCTGGGATATCAATTCTGGATGGGCAGAAAGCGCACAGGCTGAGTCACAAGTCTCACTGAGATTTACAGAGGTTGAGGAAATTGGCTCTGTGGTTAACACATGGAGGCAGCTGTCAGCACCAATTTTGAACTTCACCCTGGTGACTTCTTGCTGAGTTCCTGCAGTTCCTGTCCCCACTGAACCTAGGTCCTCCTCCTGGCAACCTCCACTTGATGGTGACAAAGATGATGACAACCATGATGATAACAATGACAATGATGACAATGATTATAATGGCAACGATGGAGATGAGGATGACATCAATGGAGGTTGCAAATGATGATGACAATGATAGCAATGACAATGATAGCAATGATAGTGTTAAAAGGAACAGCAATCATAACAAAAATAAACTTTGGTTGCCAAGTGCATCACTTGCATTTTCTTATTTTGCCTCACAAAAGCCCTCCAAAGTAAATACTGTTCTTGACCCACTATATTGGTGGGGGAACAGCAGCTCGGAGAGGTTAAATAACCTGTCCAGAGGCACACAGCCATCAAGAGGGACCTGAGGTGTGAACCCTGCTGTGTGTTACACCAAGGTCATTTCTTTTAGGAGCAGGATAACTTACGAGCTCAGACTATGCAACAGACTACCTCAGCATAGCAAAGCTCCATTTTTCCTTTTCCTTTTGGCCCTGCATTCCTGTTTATATCTTGATTTTGTTTATTTTCTTTTTTCCTTTATTTTCCTTATTTTTTATTTTATTAAATAAAAACATTTTTATTTAAAAACATATTTTTTTTTAATTTTTCTTTTATCAAAATAAAACATCCTCATTTTAATAAATTTAGCATGGCTGTTTATTTTTATATTTGGAGCTCAGATGTACAGAATTTATCATAATTCTAACTCATGGCATACCTTGATCATTTCTCCTTGCATGCTTTGAAACCCTGCTTGGTTTTCTTTCCTTCCTTTTTTCTCTTTCTTTTTTCTCTTTTGTTTGTATTTTGCTTTTACTATTTAACAATGTAATAAGCACTTATGATCCCACTCCCAACCAAAACTAGATCCATAACAATGGCTTAGAGTGTGTATTTTTTCGTATTTCAAAATGCCTGAAAGAATTTGTACTTTTTAAAAAAGTTTTGGTTTATTTATTATTTTTTTTTTAGAGAGGGGAATGGGGGGAGAGAGAGAAACATCATTTGGTTGCCTTTCACATCAGTTGGTGGCCCTAACTGGGGACTGAACCTAAAACCCAGACATATGCCCTGACCAGGGATCAAACCCACTAATTTTCTCTTTGTGGGACAATGCCCAGCCAACTGAACCACACTGGTCAAGACAAATTTGTACTTTTTTAGAGTAAAACTAATAAGCTCTTATTCAGAAAATTTTCCAAATAAAGGTCAATGTAAAGAGAAAAAAACTACCTGTGATCCATTCCCTTATTCCAACACACTTCATTAATAGATGTCAGAATTCTGTTCTGGAATATTTACATTTAATATTTTTCTATGGTTTAAGTTATAATTGTGCAAAGTGTCACATTTTATTTTTTAACCACTTGCCATTTGGTATTAAATATCACTTAAATATTTTACTTATTATTGTATATTAAATTATTTATTATTTTGACATTGAACGTTATAAACTAAGGGTCCCCAACCTCCAAGTCATGGAGTGGTACCATTCTGGGCTGCACAGCAGGAGGTGAACTTGCATATAATACACAAGAATCATCCTGAATCCATCTCCTACCCCTTGGTTCATGGAAAAATTGTCTTCCACAAAACTGGCCCCTGGTGCCAAAAAGGTTGGGGACTGCTGTTATAAATTATATATGGGTGGAACCATAAATTATTTAGTAATTGACATGTTAGACACTTAGGCCATGTTTTGTGGGGATTGTGTGATAAATAACATTATCAAACTTTATTTCATATGTAACTAATATTTCATTTTTTTAATTCCATTTTCTTTATAGATTGTTAATTCTTAGAGACTAGATGTCTGGGTCAAAGAATATTAACATTAAACTTGTCAAGGCACGCTATTCAACTGTTTCTTAGAAAAATCATACCTATTACTACTGACCTTGGTGAGAAGGGTCCCTGTCCTAGTTCCATACTTTCTTGGGTGCTTTTCTGGCCTTTCTTGAGCAATGGCACTTCCTATAGGTCAAGGAATCTATGAGCCAAGGGGATAACCCACTGGAAACCCATGACCCCTGACTTTCTGCCTCACGCTGCAAGTGCCTGAGGTCGGAGTTGCCTGCCTCAGAGTGGCACACCTGCTTCCAGGGTTTTGGCATCTCTTTCCTGGGGCCGGTTTCACAAGAGCAGCCTTTAGTTGCATTGTGCAGTCTTATTTCTATTTGTGAGATGGGTGAATGCTGGAAAGACTTTGGATGTGCAGTCAGGGTGTCCACATGCATGTGCACATGGCCGCCCTCACAGTGCTGATGGAGCTAAGGGTGGGGTGAGTAGCAGGGAAAAGCAGGGGCCAGGAGCCTGGAGCTCACTCTCCTTGTATCACCAAATTCTATCAAAGGACTCCTAAGATTCTAAGAATTACAAATTCATCCAAGTCATGTGAGAAGGTATATTTGTCAAGGTAGAACAGTTGAAAATATTTAACTTAATAGTTTGTTAGCTTTGTTTGTAAGTTTTAAGTACTAGATACAATGGTGTGTGGGCTTCCAGTTATACCCTTGTCCTGGCCCCTGACCTTGTTAGGAAAGAGCTAGGTACCCATTTTTATTCTTACCAGCCCATTTCAATGTGCCTGCTCCCAGCACTATGAATTATGATCACCCTTCACTAATTTAATTGGTGAAAAGAGTATAGAAGTTCCCCCCTTATCCACAGAGGATATGTTCCAAGACCCCCAATGGGTGCCTGAAACTGTAGATGATACTGAATCCTATATATATTATGTATTTTTCTATACATACGTACTTTTTCACTTAAAGAAAGCAAAGGTTTCTCTTTGGCATTTCTGAATTCCAGAATCACCACTCTTGCACTTTAAGATTATTATTCAGTAAAATAAAGGTTATGTTAACACAAGCACTGTGATACCAAGAAAATCGCTGAGGCGGCTGCTAAGTGTCTAATGGATGAGGAAGGTCTATAGCGTTGAGACGCTGGACAAAGGGATGATTAACATCCTGGGGGGAGGGGCAGAGTGGGAAATGCACATCATTTAAGATTTTAAAATTGTTTACTTGTGGAATTCTCCATTTAATATTCCAAGACTGCAGTTGACCTTGGGAAACTGAAACCACAGAAAGTATAACCTAGGCAAGAGGTGGATGCTGTATCTCTAGCTTTCTTTAATCTGCATTTTGAAACCTATCCGGCCATTTATATTTTTAAGTTTTAATTATTTAAGTCTTTATTTATCTATTGGTATCTCAGAGTTTTTCTTAGAAGCTTGTAAAGGCTGTCTCTGTATTAAGGATAGTAACCTCTGTAAAATTAAACATTTAACCTAGAGTTAAGCATGGGGTGTCTGTCCAATTCCTGCACCCAACCAGGGACAGCCTCTTGTGTCCAGTGGGACAGAAGATGGTGTCAGTGATTGAGAAATGAGCACAGCCTGGGGGAGCTCTGGGAGCCTGGTCTGACTAGTTATTAAGTGGAGTCACTACCCCTAAGAGGGACTCAGAGCCAACCAAACTCGGGAAGATGAAAGCAAAGAACAGAAGACCAAAGTAGAACATTTGGAGAAAGTTCTGAGAATCTGGGGTGTCACCTGTAGCTTGGTTTGCCATTTACAAATTCCCGGACTGAGGAGCCCTAGATTCGCATAAACATCCTGCCACTGGGCATATCCTGGTATTCATTAAGTGCTTGAAGAGTTGAAATTTTGAACTAAGCTGTGATCTAACTGAACTAAATGTCCAAAAGCAGAGTCAGCTCCCCCTGGAAGAAGGAGTTGAACTTGTGATCCCACAAACAACCAAGCCCCTTCCTCAGGGGCCTTCCTCCCATCCTCTTGTTCAAACACCCAAGCAGAATCTATTCATTTCTTTCAGATAGTTGGCCAGTAAAGGCTTTAATTACAAGTTGAAAGAAATAAAATAAAATCATCTGGTGGAATGATTTTAATTGGAATTAAGTGAGTCAGGCAAGCAATTAGCACATCTATGAATGGAGACCATATATACATATTTATCTCCATGGAGCTTCACTGACTTAAATGAACATTTGAATCAGATCCCTCAAGTTAAACAAAGGTTATCATAATGGTACTAATAATAATGGAGCCTGAGCCAATAAAAAAATGGTCCAAACTATTCTTTTTTCCATGTCTTTCCAAGCTTCAGTGGGAGGGCTTCATGGCAAAGTGCCCAGCCTTAGTGTTAGGACTAGCCATGAAATTCTTGAGATTCTTAATATTATGGCTTAATTTAAAATGAAAACATAGGGAAAAGAAGGAAGAGTGAAGGAAGAGAAAGGGAATTGTCATATTTGAGTCCCTGCTATACACCCAGAACTGCACAAAGAGTTTATGCACATTATCTCTCCTCTTCCTCTTTGCACCAGCCAATGTGGAGGAGGGTATTCTTACAGATGTGATAATAATTAATAATTAACAATAATAATAATTGAAGCCCAGAGAGATAGTTATTCCCAAGTGTGGAAAGCTAGTAAAGTAAGAACCCTGGATAGTGCCATTCCAAGTTCTTGCTCCTTCTGAGGGATGTGGAATCCCTTCAAAATAAGGGATTTATTTTAACTCCAAAAAGAAAAAAACAGAGTTCTCTCGAAATAGCCTGATTTCTATATCTCAGGTGTGGTCTCACTTTCCAACTACAGGAGCCGAGAGAGAGGCTGGTTCATCCCACAGACCAAGCAGGTGCCATACCAGTCTTGGCTGCATGATGGCTTCTCTGGGGAGCTTCAAAAAATACTGATGCTGAGCTCCCACCCCTGGGCATTCTGATTTCACTGGAGTGGGGCTCAGTCTAAATGCAAGCCTTTTGTAAAGCACCTCAGGTAATGCTATGGCGTGCGTAGCCACAGTTGAGGACCACCAAGCTCCATGCACAGCATGCTTTGAGAGAAGGTTGTGAAAGGCCATTTTAAGAGTGAAAAAGCTCCTTGAGCTTTGCAAGCTTGTGCCCCTCATGCTCTCCTTAGCCTTATTCCAGCCCATGCAGAAGAGCTGGCAGAGAGTCACCGAACAGCAGAGTGAAAGGCCTCAGGCAGGGTTTCTTATGGGCAGTAGGATTTTGGCCAGACAAGTTCATCTGCAGCTTCATGCAACGAGGTCTGTCCCAAAAGTATCGAGCCAATGTAAATACTATTAAAAGTTTGTGCAGCTGATACTTTCAGGACAGACCTCATATAAAATGAAGATACAGAGAACTAACTGGCTGAGCTAGAGGGGAGATTTTTTAAAAGTCTGAATTCCTACGATGTCCAGCAAATACTAGTTGCCAGTGATAATTAATATTTGTTTAACTCATGTGTCCCTTGAAGGCAGAACCCAACCCTGGCTGAATCACTCTCTCTCTTTACAGTGCTTGGAATAGAATGCCAACGCCATTTGTGCAGAAACTGGCGTTCCCATCCCTGAATTTTTCTATAGTAGAGACACTGCATGAAAGGAGTTTATGCTGTATTCCTCTTGGAATGCAATAAGCATCATTATCACTCTTAACACTTTGGTCCAGTGTGTCCTTGCTAATAGATCTTCCAGAACACTACAGCAAATACATTTCAAGTATATTAACAGCTTGATTCTCCATTTTAGAGAATCAAAAGGCATATCAGTAAATTCAATCCTTTAAAAACTTTCCGCAGTGATAAAATCCATTTAATGTTGTGTATACCAGCATATTCCAAATTACACTTTTCCTAAGCACACTTACTAGAACACTTTTTAGTATCTGATGGAATTAATATTTTATGGGGCCCTGCATGGACATGAATGGCATCCTACTTTACATTGTGCAGTAAAAGGATGTTCCCAAGGAAAGAGGCTGGTGAACTGGAAGGCCACCTGGCCCAGACCCTGTAAGGTGGCTGTCATTTGAAAGAGTTTGACAACCAGCTTTCAAAGCAAGACATTTGATGTCATCTGTTTACCCACAGGTTAGCATTTCCTGAGAAACAATTCACAAATACTAAAGTCAAAAGAAATTATATTAAGGCCCAAAAACTCTTGATTCTGGTCAAGTTAATCAAGTTCTCCTAGCTTCAGAAACTTTGACTATAAACTGAGGATAATATAGCTAGGTATTATCTAAGAAACTATGGAAGCCACTGGTGCTTTTCACAAAATATTTTCCACTCTGCCTTCTGGGCACAAGGTGGGATTGATTATGTATCCTGGCTCCCTTAGGGCAGACTGGGGCCAGGTGACTACCACTTACTTAGTTATGAATATGTCCGTTTCAGACAAGAGCACTTCACTGCTGGTGCTTCTCTTGAAAGCTGTCTTTCCATCTAGAATGGTCACCAGTGACATTCAAGGTGCAGGCTACTCCACCAGCCTGGGTCCCACAAGAAGCAGAGCCCACCTGCTGAAGCTTAGAAGTTGTTATGGTGACACAACTTAGCTTAATTAACTTGTCTGGTTCAAGAGTCACTTGAGGTAATGCATATTAAATATCTATCACAGTACCTGACTCATAGTAGGTAGTCAATAAGTGTTAAGTGTTTTATTTTCTAAAATGGTGAGAAGGGACATTCTCTAGATGATTTAGGGAGCATGTGTGAACATAGGTCACTCCATCCTGATAATCAGCTCCACTCAGAAGAACAAACGCACATCAGAAAGTATGCAGATCATTAGGTCCAAACTAGTCTAGTTGGCATAATTTCTGTTTTAGGGTCTGTTTATTTGGATCTTCCTTCCTTCTTTCCTTCCTACCTTCCTTCCTTCCTTCCTTCTTCCCTTCCTCCCTCTCTCTCTTTCTTTTTTTCCAATGCATAATAGGCTCCTAGAAAAATGATCCATAAACCAGACAGATATTCATACCTTGGACATCAGCTTACCTGTTACTTCTCAGAGCAAAGTAATAAGGGGCCACAGGGCTGACACCAAAGGCCTCAAGTTGCAAAAAGGACCCTGACTCCTTCTGATGCTCCCCCCACACCCGAGCCCCCTTCTCTTCCTTTCTTTCCTCTTAAACGGTTCTGGACTTAGCATTCTGTCCCGTTTTACATAATTAGTGGCACTTTTGCCCCTCACATGGGATGACAGCCCAGCTCTTGTTTGCCTAAGCTTATCAACACAAACTAGAAATGTCTCTCATTAACTCATGCTTGTGCTGTGCTTGGAATCTCCCAGGAAGAGGAACTCAGCTGAGGCAGATTCAGCACCACTGTTGGCTCATCTCATGCAGGCACTTGACCGGCATTTTTTTTCCCCATTAGGGAGTGAAAGCAAGTCTTTGTTTTCTTAACAGAAAGCACAGGCTGCTTCCAATGAAGCCAGGATAGCTGGGCTACTTTTCTGTCTCCCAGCTCCCTCTCCCTGCAGCAGGGGCCTCAGACCTGCACGTGCAGTTACTTCTCTGGATTAAGGAGGACCAAAATACAGGGAGATGGTGGGCACTTTGGATCTGGAGTCCAGGCCTACCATTAAGCCCCTGACCAGTGGGCTTCTGTAGGGAGTCCCAGGTTTATTGCCTGACTTGCTTTCAGTTCTAGAGACAGTTTGTACCTCATTACGGGCCTTTACCTTGACCCAGGGAGTGTCCCTGGGCCCTTTCTCTGCTCTGGTTAGGCCCTTCCAGGGATCAAACCCCAAATTAAACATCATGGCTAAGGATGTTAATCAATGGAAATTATTTCCCTCACCTCCCTGTAGGATTCCCAGAGAATCCCCTGCTGCCCAGGCTTTGTCCATTTTTCATTTGTCCCTCATTGAGGTCTGCCGTTTTCTCTGTGCCTCAGGTGCTGTTTTGCCCAATGCCAGCCCTGGGAGTCAGGGCTTTCTGGATGAATAGCCAAGGGCTGGAAGCCTGCCACTCTGCTTGACTTCCCACCTGGGCCAGCCTCCGCCAGGTGAGACAGGACCTAGGCCAGTGCCCAGCCCCTCCTCGCTGCACCCCACTCCTGTGTTGTGTTTAACGAAGGGAAGCCAGGCAAGCTGGGCAAATTGACTCAAAGATAAATAAATACATGACAAAAATAAATACATAGGCAGGGCAAAACTAATAAAGATGATTCCCAAAGAACCAAATTTTAGGAAATGGTATTTCATGGGATAATGTAATCCCAATTCCTTATGCATGAGATGATAAAATTTCTCTCTTATTCTCTTCAGGGGGGCTAAGATCACCTCCCTGGTAAGGGTGTTGGAAAAGTCAAAAAAAGGTATGTGAAACACTAGCCCAGTACCTGGTATACACATATTATCTGATATCACTATATTATTATCATTGTCCCTATAGTTGCACCATAATCAGGGCATGAGGCATCAGCCAATCCTGCTGTTTCTCAAAGTGACCATAGGCCACAGACCAGATACCAAAGCACCCAAGTTGCAGGAAGGACCCTTGTGTTTGCCTCTGTATTTCCAACACAACCTGACTCTTCACGGCTGCACAGCAGGGAATTCAGAAGAGACTCCTGCCTGGGGTCTCTGCCCTAGGCTGTTGCTCGGTTTAATGATTCCATGAAAGGGCAGGAGGCAGAGCTCGCAGAGATATACCCTGGGAGATTAGTATCTCCTGCCAGGCCTACCTCAAAATAAAATCATCTCCAATCAAATCAAAATTCTCAAGGTAGGTAAAGTTGTAGACTTTTCCCGTGAGGGCAAAGCTCCTGGCAGCTAGGTGTGCCTCCTACCTACTAGTGCAATTCTGCCTGGGCTTAGCCAGATGCAGAAGCCAAATGCAGAAACCTGGGCGCTGCTTTGTAACCCTAGTCAACTCTGCAGCCCTAGCCAGCTCTACCGCAATCAGTGTCTGAGTTAGCTAATGGCAGGGTGTGAGGACCTCCTACTGAGATTCCATTACCTAGTAATTTTTAGCTTGTTCACTGTTGCAATGAAGCCCCTCTGCCTTCTAATTCCCCAGCATTCACGTCTCATCTTCTCGAGAACTGAAGTATGTCAGCTGCTTTCTGCTGAGGATTCATTGAGATAAGTTATTGAAGTCAAGCAGAGAGGCAGGTTTCCAGCACTCGGCTGTTCATCTAGAAATTTATGTTCCTGCTTCCTTTTGAAGGTCTCATGTATCACAAACAATGGGCTTTCTATGTGTTTAAAAATTCATGTTTCCTGTACAGCGAAGGCGGGGCTCATTAGGAAGAGAAGCTTGGAACAGCTGACTCAATTTTGATGTAATTTCTTAGGAACGGAGAGGCTACAGTTAGCTTTTCAAAGCCTGTCGGTGGGGAGGAGTCAAGTTCTCTACATGTGCTCATTAACCTGGCCCAGCAGTTGGGCCACCTGATTGTCTACCAAAGGACCTTCTTTTCTTAAAATCTGCTGCCCCCTCCCATATCTTGTTCTTTGGTCTCTGAGATGTGGCCCATCTCTCCTCTCAGCTCGCACCCCTGTTCTCAGCTTTAATGTGGGTCATCTCATCAGTCTCCCTGCCCGTGGCCCCTCTCCATCCACCCAACTCACTGCCACCCTTCTAATCCTCCCAAAACAATAATCTCCTCAAAGCTGTCACTGCTGAAGGCCTTTTTAATTGAAATATCTCACTGTGGGTTTAGAGGCCCAACCTCTGTCTCTCAGTTCCCAACCCTTGGAGTCACTCTCAGGCATCTCAAATTTCTCAGCTGAGGTCCTAGACATCATGGAGCAGAGACAAGCCACCCTCACCGTATCTGTCCAAATTTACCCCTCACGGAACCTATAAGCATAATAGAAGGCTCTCAGATTTGGGGTGGTTAGATGCATAGCAGTAGTTAACTGGAAAGAAAGGAGATGATAAAATTCCTCCTCCAACCTTCTCTAGAAAGGTTCTCCACCTACCTTCTGGGTGCCTGAAAAAGGGCTGCCTCCCCCAAGGATTCAAGAAGAGAAAAGCCCAGGGATCTTACTGCTCATGTTGTTTTGTCCTTGGCAGGGAATGAGAAGCCCTGGGATCCCGTGACTCAGGAAACACACAGTTTTGTGAGAGCTAATCGGAAAGGAGGATTGCGGCACAGAGCAGCACCCAGGGGTGAAGACTGCCTGCAGTCCTGTGCTGGATGGCCCTGCAGCTGATGTTGTAGCAGAAGGCATGTGCATGAGCTGTGGGTGCAGGGGGAGAGAGCTGGGTAACACAGCGATAGAAGGGAGCAAGTCATACAGCCAAGATCAAGATCATCAACCAAATACATCTGGCTCCATGAAGTTTTTAGGTGTCAAATATTCAGTTCTAGTCACCTAACAAGAACCCAGCATCCCTAAAACGGGAGGCTAGGTGTGGGAGGACAATATATAAATGAGGAAGATGCTGTAACCTCAAGCCTGAGGAAATCTTTCTCTGTCCTATTTGCACTGTGTCTCTGAAAAATAACTAAGCTATTTAAAATTACATGAAGCCTTCCCAGAATTGCAGCCACAGAAGGGCAAAGGCACCCTCCGCTTTACCATTCTGCCATTTTGGGGGTCACTTACTTGAGAGGGGATGGGGTGAGGCTGTCCTCTCCCTGTGCATCAAGCTCAGAGCAGATTGGAGGGCTGTGAGAGTAAACGCCACACCCGCCGGCTTACTCCTCTGCTTTGCCAGCTGGCTGTAGAAAGCCTGGAAAAGCCTCGTTAAACCGCACAAAGCCGGCCTAAGACGCTACAAAGTGGGCTGCAGCTGCCTCCGCAGCCGGCGGCGCCTGATCGCCTGTGATCTCCTGCACTCAGCCCGCCGGCGCCCGCTGACACAGCCTGTTGTGTTGGAGACCTTATTATTGCAAATTCCCTTTCCACCCCACAGATTCCTCGGAAATTGCACACAAGTCAGTCTTTGGCCAGCCCGCCCAGAAAGGTCACTGTAGCAGCCACTGGGCCCACTGTCATTTCACTCATTTACACACGCGCACACCTTAACTACTCAAGCAAGGTCAAGGCAGTCAGTCACCTGCTGCAGTGTAATGCCGACCAGACCCAGGCGGGACCCTCTGCAGACTGACAAGGCTTCATCTCCCCAAAGCAGTGCCTTTCAAGAATCTCTGGAGGTTTTAATTTCATTGATCTAGCCCATGGAAACTGTATTTTTAAAGCTCCCTGGTGAAGATTACGTGAAGGAGGGTTGAGATCTACAGCCATGATGAGCTAGGCTAGTGTTGGTAGCGTGCCTATTATAAGCCAAACTTTCTTGGTTCATCTGCAAACCAGTTATTAGGGAGAAATTTCCTTTTTGGAGAAGTGAGGAAATTAAAGTTCAGACAAGTTAGAAGTAACCTTCAAACCCTCCCTACTCACTAAATGACTGAGATGGAAACGATGGACATGTAGGCAAGAAAGCAAAGCATGGGAACCTTTCGTCCATTGCCGGTGGGAATGCAAAAGGGTATGGTCACCCTGGAAAAAAACTGCTCCTCACATAACCCAGAATTCCACCCTGAGTACTTAACAAAAAGAAATAAAAACATATGCCCCCACAGAGATTTGTACTTGAACCTTCCTAGCAACTTTATAGGCAGACACCAACTGATGTATCATCCATCAGCCAGGGAATGAAGAGATCAATTGTGCTGCATCTATTCAAGGGACCGCTACCTGGTAATAAAAACGCAGCACTGATGCAGGCAAACATGGATGAATTTTAAAAACATATGTTGGGAGAAAAAGAAAAATAAAGCCAAAAGTAAAAGAATGTATTCTGAGTGATTGTATTTATATTAGTTCTAGACCAAGCAATCTCATCTACTGTGGCAGAAGGTGGATTAGTGGCCTGGGATTGGGTGCTGAGTGCAGTGGTGACCAAAGGCCAGAGGAATGCTTTTGGGGGTAACATGAAAATGTTCTCCATCACGGCTGCATTGACTGTTATACTAGTTATAAACATGACAAAACTCATCAGACTCTATACGTAATAAGCTTATTTTGTTGTTTATAAGTTGTACCTCAATAGTCCTGATGGGGTCGCTGGTTCAAGTCCCAGCTGGGGCAAATGCCTAGGTTGCAGGCCAGGTCCCTGGCTGGGAGCTTGCATGAGGCAACTGATCCATGTTTCTCTCCTTCTCTTTCTTCCTGTCATCCTCTCTCTCTAAAATTTAATAAATAAAACCTTTTTAAAACTGTACCTCAATAAAATTGATTTTAAAAATAATTTGGGGGGATGAAGCCAATATAGGATTGCAACAGAGGTCGATCTGATTCTGAAGCTTCTAGTGTGAGGATTTAGAACCTGACAAGAGAAAAATTCTGTGATATTCTTAATTAAATCTTGGCAGGCCCGAGTGTGGGAAGGGGGAGACATTGAAAGTTAATCAGTTAATAGAGCTATGAGCCAAAATTAACAAAAGATACAAAATTAACTCACATTCCTGAATGTGTGTTTTAAATTTTGAATTAACTTTCAGGTGGCTATTTTTATGATTATCTAGAGAGAATAGCCAACTATGAGAAAGCTGGGGAGGGGGCCAGAGGGGAGCAAAAAGGGGATGGATGTAATACAACAACAATAAAAAAATAAAATAAAAAGAAAGAAAAGAAAGCACTGTGCAGCTAATGTATGAACTTTCGGGACTGCTGCCCACAACCAATCCCAAATCAGCAAACACTCTTCCTCGTGGACTATGCACTTATCCCAGAACTATTCCCACTTCACCTTCTTCCTCCCCTTTTCCCTATAGTCAATATAAGTCTTTCAAAACAACTTAAGTCTTTCTTCCCTAAGCTTATATAAAAGTGTCCCACCTGTCCTGGAATGATGGACGTGTTTGTCATCACAGAGCCCTGCTGTTGGTGATTTAGACCACATGCCCCAGGACCTGCTCCTTTTTCTGGGTATCATATGGCTCAATAAGTCCTTTCTTTCAGAAAAATGTTGGCCTGGAAAGTTTTGGCTTAACAAAGCAAACAGGCTGAGCTCGGGAAGGACTGAGACAGACCACAAGACAGCAAAGAGGACACCCAGGAGAAATGTTCCTGACTTTTTGATTGTGACAAGTACTCTGATTCTGTCCACTTGTCCTTATGCCTCCTGGTGTCCCTTTCCTCTTGCAGGGAAGAATAAAAGAGTTTCAATCCTGGAAGGTGAAATAGCTTTTCTCAGGAGTGGTAGAAAAGTTCCCAAATTAAATCCCATTGGGGGAGCTTGCTAAAAATGTTGATTTCAGAACCATCAAAACAGATCCACAGAAATAAGATTTACACATTTTCATTCTGAAATAGCTCCCAAGAGGTTCTGATAGTTTGGGAACCACTTGAATGCCACTTTTCTTTCCTTGCTTAGCAGCACTTCTCACAGGCATGCGTTGCCTGGGGGATAGTCTCAATTTTTCCATCAATGGCACTAACATTTGAGCTTGGAGCTCAAATCTTCTATGACCAACTTCAAAACAAGTCCTGTGAGTCTCCCTTTGAGCTGTCACCCCACAGCATTGTGAGAGAGGTGCCTCTCTGGTCCAAGGCTGGTCATCAAGATTCATGGCACAAGCAGTATTTCCCCCAGGGAGATTGCCAGGCATTAAGTCTCTGCTATGCATTCCTTTCCTTTTTTTTCAAGAAATAAAATAAAAATTATAAGCCCATTATATCAAGCAGAGTATTTTGAAATATGACTCATATAATTTTATACATAAAGAAAGAAATGGTGTATTCTTAGAGCATTCATCAATTTCTGGGAGAATCAGATTAGGGTACATAAAATAATAGACCTGGGGGATTGCTGTTGAAGTTCAGGTTCATGAAGTTGTTTTATGAAGAGAACATCATGACAATTCTTTGATTATGCAGAGCCATGTTTCCCCAAGGGCTCCTGCATGCAAAGCAGCAGAAGACATGTAACAGTCAGGAAGGGAAAGGCACTCTGACATCTCAGCCATAGGGCCCGTCATCATCACCCTCATGTGACCTGGACTTACAAAGTATCTTTAGATCCTATATCCTAAGCCAGTTTTGCAAGTAAAACTACTTAAGTGGCTCTGGAGTTCTTGGGAAAGGAGGCAAGAAATCCTGAGTAAATGGAACTAACCTTCATCAAACAAGACCACTTTTAAAGGGAGCATGATTTAAATATATGCTGATGCACATCACTATTGCTCTTAGAGTGAAGACAGATTCACAGGGTGACCCATCTGAACAGACCTCAGATTCCCTCTCCAAACTCATCTCATGGTCTGATTCTCTTCTCTCCGCGTTAGACAGATGGACCTTTTAATCTCTTTTGCCCCAGGACCTTTGCTCAAGCTCTCCCCAGCTCCTGATAACTTCCTTTTCTCATTTTTCACACAATTAACTTCTGTTCATCTTTGAGGTATCAATTTAAGCACCCCTTCTCCCAGGGTAGCTACCATTTACCTTTCTGTGTCCAAACCTCTATTACAATGAGTCACACACTATGCAATCACCTTTGTAGCAATGATCATAGTTATGATCTTATAATTGTTTGTATGGTTATTTGACAAGACTCCATCAGGGCAAAAATGTCAGTCATTTCTTGTTCCTCTCTAGAACCTCAGTATATAGCATAATGCCGGGCATAATACAAATACTTGTTTAGAAAAATAATGAATGAATGAGTGAGTGAATCAACATCTAGTGCAAATTCCTCATCTTGGAGATGAAGGCACTCAAGCCCAGTGACGTAGGAATGTGCTGCAAATTAGTCACTGAACTGAGACCAGGACTAAGGGCGGTACAACTCTGAACCCCAGAGATCTCTTTCTCTGAGGATGTCTTTCCTTCTAAATAAAATGATGACTCAGTTGAAAAAAAATGAAAGCAAGCCAAAAGAAAATTAGAGTTTTCCACTCAATGGACCATCTTTGTGCTCAAAGAGAAAGGACAGTGCACAAAAGAAATCATGAAAAGAAGCAGGGGATATTATAAGCAAAGTATTTGATATGAATAATAATGAACAAAAACATTCCTACTTATTGTTTATCTAATTTTGAATTTTAATGACTAGCAGGGATGGTAATTACTCAATTCCTATGTTTATATAAAACCAACACATGAAGCCTCACAGTTCGATATTTATGAAGTGTCAGGTTCCCTTAAATGCTCAGCTTTGCAATTAGAAGGGAAGCTATTCATTAACATTTTAAACTAGATAAATAAAGAATAGACTTGTTAATTATTCATTAAAATTTAAAAAACTGGAAATTATACACTCATCTTTTGGGTGTATCCATATCATTTAATTAACTGTGAGTCAAAATGCTACCAAGAAGCTTGTATCTACAAACCTAGAAATGAGATGTAACACCTATTAGCAAATGGGATGATTTAATCAGGTTAACAATTCAGATTAATCTTTCATTTGTATTGAGGATGCATGTGTTGCCAGATGTCTATTGACTTAGAGCATAAGCATTCAAGTCAGGAGGAGCTGGTTTTCAATTATTTTTCTTCTGAGTTGCCTGTGGCTACTTGCTCACCCGTTCTGGAGTCAATCCTCTACCCATAAAATGAGATTATTATAATCTTACTTCACAGGATTGTTGGGAGGCATTAAAGGGTGTGAAGTATGCCCAGTGGCTGGCTCAGAGTCAGAATCACGTGAACCTTGAGTACACTGCTCTGGCCCTAGTTTTCAACTGTATGAAAGTGATGCTCCTAGACCCAATGAAAGATCCAAATATCAAAGTGATCACCCATAGGCTGATGGTATTTGAGGCTAGGAGGATCTGTACCTGAGAGTTTAAAACCAGGGCTCTGTAGTGAAAGCCATGTGTGTTTGGCTTATCGTTATATGCCTAGGGTATAGTAACTGGGATATAGTACGTGTTCATTGATGTTTATGAATGACCAACTGTGACTACCATGTTGTACTCACATCTCTAGATGCTTTTTGCAATGCTCAGGCTCTCTCTCTTCCACACAGGTCACTTGTGTTCCCAGTTCTTCCCATGCTCCCAGGGTTGTGGCACCTAGAGGAAGCCTGGCTAGGGATCTTGTCAGCTGAGGCCTTTTCCAGTGCCTCATGCCTCCAGACTGACCCCAGTGTTTCCCATTTGACCTGCATAGTGTGGCCCGCCCTTCCTCTTGCAAATGATCTTTTCATTGGAAATCATCTCTCCTGATCTGTTGGTCTCACCATATCAGAATAACAATGAAACCTATATTATATTTTAAAACAGCTACTCATAGTGTCCCATGATCCAAGCCCTAGAAAAATCTATCTGACCTTCCCGGAAAGAGTGAGCTCTCAGAAACTGACAGCATGAGCTGAACAATGAGATGGAGTATTAGATGCATTTTCGACAAACAACAAAAGAAAATACCTTCAGGATGCACGTGGGAAGATCATCTGGTTGGGGGACAGCAATCTCCACAGCAATATGATAAAAGAACATCATGATGGGGCATAGGAGTGAAATGCGAGGAATGTTATGAGATATTGGATAGCATTAAGATCACCCAAATGAGCAATATTATAGTGGAGCCAGGGTGTGGTTGTAGTAACTGCAAGCTTACCACCCTCTGAGGTGGAATGTAGAACTGAACCAAAGCTGAAGAATTCCAACAGCCACCACAGACCACAGGGAGCCATGTTCAATCGTTTTGGTTGATTATATTACCGTTTGTAACAAAGGTGCTGTTAGGGGCTGAATTTTGTCCCCCTAAAATTCACAGGTTGAAGTTTTATTCCCCAGTGCTTCAGAAGCTGGAGATAGTCTTAAATAATAAATTATGTTAAAATGAGGTCATTAGGGTGCTCTAATCCAATAGACTGGTGTCCTTATAAGAAGAGGAAATTTGGACAAAGACACACACAGAAAGAAGATTGATATGAAGATAGGGGAAGAGAGTCAGATACTAGTCAAGGAGCAAAACTTTAGAAGAAACAAACAAACAAACAAAACCCTGATTTTGAACTTCTAGCCTCCAGAGAACTGTGAGAAGACAAACATTTGTTCAGCCCGACCCCAGTCCATGGTGCGTTGTCATGACAGCAGCCCGTGACAGCCTGACACAGGTGCTACTCTCCTCACTCACTTAGGTATGCTTTGAGAAAGGGAAGAAGGAGCTCTACAGCACAATAGAATGTATTTATTTTTTCACTCAGACTACCAATAGACTTGCTTACCATCAAAATTCCACGTAGATAGCGGCAGCAAGTAAAGTTAGCACATCAAAACATGGGAATGAATATGGGTGTTTGAGCCCCAGCCCCCAGAATTTCTTATCTCTTCTAATACCCTTGCCCACAATACCACCTTCATCAAAAGTGTTTTTTAAACTTAGAACCCCTGAATCATCCATAAATTCAAAACTTGAATGGACCCTGTCATGCTGTGGCTAGTGGGATGATCAAATAGAGTTCAAAGTGTGACCTGAGGCTTTTTAGGTACATGCAAATAAGGCTGTCAGACGTGCAGATCTCTGGGAGTTCTTTATAATGTATTGTCCAAATGAGTAAAGGCTTATTTTCTCACCCTTCCTGAAGGCTGCACAGTTATCAGGGAGAATATAGAGATGGTCTGGTTGGACCTTGGCATATCTAACCAAGGTGAAAGCCAGATGCTTTTAGTGTCTAAAGACTAGAGAGTAACAACCAGATTTCAAATCCAGGATGGGAATTCCTTAATGGCTACAAAGCATAGACAATAGAAATACTGGCAAGCCACCTGGCACAGGAAGAGCCCTGGTCTTGAAATGAGCAAACTTGGACTCTCCATACACTAGTTATTTATCTGAGTCATTTATTCTTCACAAACAACTGTTTTCTAATCTAAAAAAAAAAAAAAAAAAAAAAATATCTATCAATCGCATTGTTGAGAGGCTCAAAAGGGAAAATTATTGTGAAAACTCTCGAAGAACTCTTTAAGTACCAGGTGAAGTAGCAACTCCTTATTCCCGTTTTTAAAAGGAGATCATCCCTTCCCCTAAACAATATGGCAACTTAAGCATTTAGAATCACATGAAAAACTTGCTAGCCCTTCCTTCCTGCTCTTTAGCTTTGACTTTTTATCTTAAGATAATTTTCGACTTAGGAAACAGGGTTGGTATAACCTTCATGCAGAATCCTCCAAGGCTAACATTTTGTATAACCAGGGTAAAATGATCAAAGCTAAAAAATTACCTTTACTAATTTAATTTACTAAATTAAATTACTAATAACTAAACTGCAGACTTCATTCAGAGTTCCTCAGTTTTTGCACCAAAGTTCTTTTTCTGTTCCAGGATTTAATTTGGAATCCCCTGTAGCATTTCGTTGTCATGTCTCCTTAGTCCCCTCTCATCCACAACATGCCTTTCCTGACCTTGGGGCTCAGTTACTTTGTACACTGTCGCTAAATTTGGATTTGTCTTATGTTTTCTCATGACTGTATCAGGGAGGATATTAGCTAACTTTGATCACATGTTCAAGGTGGTATCTGGGGGATTTCTCCACTGCCAAGTTGTATTTCTTTTCTATTCATTTTATAATGTTACTTTGGGGGAAGATACTTTAAGATTATGCAAATACCATGTTTCTCCATAAATTTTTACCCATTGATTCTAGCATTCCTTGGAAAACATTATTTTCTTTGTAATTGAGATATAATTGACATACAACATTGTATTCCTTTCAAGTGTACAACATAATTGTCTGATATATGTAAGTAAATACAGTTGACCCTTGCATAACACAACATAGTCGATAATCCTTGTATAAATTTTGACCCCCCAAAAACTCAGTTATCTCTCAGTATGCCCGAGAAATTGGTTCCAGTACTTATTTACTTACCTTTTCTTCCCTCTTTCTTTTTCTTCTTCTTCTATGCATTTATATCAGCATAAACTCAAGAATATTTATTTTATACTTTGGCCTTTAAAAAAAAGTGATTTCAGTTATATGTGGAATCCAAAGGACAAAATAAATAAGCAAGCAAACAGAAACAGACTCATAGATACAGAGAACAAACCGATGGTTGCTAGAGGACAGGGAGGTTAGGGGAGGTTGGGTGAAAAAGACAAAGGGATTAAGAAGTACAAACTGGTAGTTACAAAATAGATATAGAGCTGTAAAATACAGCATAGGAAATATAGTCAGTAATATTGTAATAACTATGTATGGGTAGTACTGGAAATATGGGGAGGATCATTTTGTAAATTATGTAATTGTCTAACCACTACTCTGCACACCTGGAACTAATATAAAATAATATTGAATATCAACTGTGATAGAAAAATAATATACACACACACTTTTGGTTTTAATTTAATAACAGCATTGGCTCCTAGGAGCTCCTTCAGCATGCCCCATCTTTGGGGTTGATTTTGTTATTTGGCTGCCTGGGGTCATCTTGCATCCTTGCCCTACAACCACTTCCCCACACGCTCTACATTTTATTGAGAAGCATTAAAACATCAAAAACATGTTGCAAATAAATAAATAAATAACTTACGCTGTGAAAGATAAAAGTGTGGGTTTAACCTACTTTCTAGGTAGGTGCCCACCAGGTTCCCTCAGCATCACCCCTCTCTCTTATGTAGAAAGGACCCAAGTGGCATGACGCAGCTGTTACTGGACACGCATTGGGTGGTAGACACTGGGTCCAACAAGATGAGTGTTCTCGAATGCCATTCCCTGCGCTAAAGGAGTTCTCAGTCTATCTAAGGAGACGTTTTGGCAACTGTACTGCAAGTAAACAGTTGATAATACTGAGTAATAGAAAGTATACCAACCATTTATACTTAACCTTACTTGACCCCTGGAAAACATCAGATGATTGTAGATTCTGTGCTCTGAGACGATAAGTTGGTACACGTGGTAGGACTTTAGAAGTGTGATTAAGTTAAGGATCTTGAGACAGAGAAATGATCCTAGATTATCTTGAGGGGCCCAATAGCATTAAAAATTTCCTTGGAAGAGGGAGGCTGGAGGGTCAGAGTCAGAGAGGAAGGTGTGATGATGGAGAGTAGTGCAGGGTTACCAGCTGAAGAATGTGGGGAACGTCTAGAGGCTGAGAAAGGCAAAGAAACAGATTGTCCCCTAAAGCCTCCAAACAGAGCCACTTCCGCTGACCCATTTTAACTTTCTGACTTCTAGAACTATGAGAAAATAAATAGGCCTTGCTTTACGACACTGAATTTGTGATTGTTTGTTACAGCAGAAGTAGCAGACTAATACGGCATATAAGCCCTATGATTTCTAATGATCACAACATTTTTTGTTATCTGTTATTGTCTGTGAGTCATCAGGCAATTTAGAATTGTGATTCTGTGCAACTAAGAGACATCTGCTGTGTTGTCAGCTTGAGGAACAGTTCCGTTCACAACATTCTCCAATGGGAAGGAACCAGGAAATCTCAAAGTGGGGCAGGGGCATATCCAGAAGAAGAGCTAACTGTTTTATAAACAGGAAGCCTTGTGCTGCTCATGACATTTAATCCCCAATAACTTGTCCTCTTACAGCACACAGGGCCCTTACACAGCACCAAAAGAGGATCTTTTAAATGAACACGAGCCAAACCTGGAAAGAGAAATATCTATTTTATTTTTCCCTATAACTCTTCACAGGGCAAAGGATAAAACTCTGTGCAAAGCTAAGCTAACAGGGCAAGGCTTTGGAGATTCTCTGTCTTTTCACCACACCACCAAACAGTCATTCAACAGTTTGGTAGGGAGGGAAGAGGAAAACTCCTTTATACCACCTTTCTGAGGTCCAGACTTGTATAAAACGTCAGCTTGCCTCATCGGATGCCTGCTGCCTCTGAGCTCTGTGTTTCCTTTGGCTAAAGATCTGTTTTGATATATTAGCACATAAAAATGCCCAAAGTTTCAAGCCTACCTCATCACACACAAAAAAATTTTTTTTAACAAAATTGGTTAGCCTTGTTGAAACAAGGCCTCAAATAATTGGGTTAAGACTCAGAGTTGTTCCTCTCCATGGAAATCTTTAGTAAAAGGTGAAAGATTTCTAAGATCTGAATAGAAACCAGAGTATCATCATCACAAATTATTTAATTTCTGTAAATTAAAGTAGACTGATTCATGAGGATCTCTCAACTGAATCTACAGGGTGCATGAGATCAATTGGCAGTTACTTTGCATCTCCTTATTTCATGTGCTTCTTATTAATTTTGAAAAACTATGTTTATAAGGTGATGATTTAACATAATTGTTTCAGGTATAAAGTACTAAATTCCGAGAGCAACGATCATGTCCAAGGAATACGTTGTTAGAGCAACCATAATTTCTGGACTGCATGCAGGGTGAACTGCTAAGGAAATTGTGGACTTCATAACATCCCTTTAAATACAGTTGACAACGTGAAGGAGGTGTATGATGCTAATCTTGATGTCACCACACCAACAAGGAAAACACATAAGGTACGCAAGGATCGCACAAGTCCAGATATTGTACACAGAATCCAGGAGATCATCAGTGAAGATTCAGGATGTTTATCTTGACGTTTTGAGAGAGGTAGTTGTACCGTGGATGAAGCAAGTTGCAAATGGACATCATTTTATCTTCCAGCAAGATGGTGCATCAGCACATAACGCCAAAAAGGTGAAAGACTTTCTCAGTGTCAATATCCCTGAATTCTGGTCAAAGGAAATCTGACTGCCTAGTTCACCAGATGCAAATCCTTTAGACTATTATGTATGGAGCATTTGTGAGAGGTTACTTTCTCAGGGTTTTATTTACTTTTGGCCTTGTGGCTTTTCCGAGAGAGAAGTTAATAAACAACCTCATGCTAATAAAGAGGCTGTTAAAGCTAAGATTGAAAACATGATGATGTCTATGGACAAAGAAAAGTTAATGAAAGCATTCTCAAGATTACAAAGTTGAATCGAGTCTATTATTTCAGCAAATGGAGACTTTTATGAACAATTAAAAAATAATGTGTTTATGTAGTTACATATAAGAATGAATTTATTTCAAAATAGAACACTTTTGTGGTATGTTGTTTATTTTACTAAAATTTTGCCAATTGATCGCGTGCACCCGTACAGGCAAGAAATTCTTCCCTGAATGGAATCAACTTGCCTTCATTTCTGTGTTCATGTTATGGAAATTTTCTTGCTTTTAAAAGACCTGGGGCTGTTCCTTGTTAGAGATCAGATCATCGATTTGATATGGTTCAACAGTGTGCATGTCATCCTGGCTGATATCCTTTGCCTATTTCAAAGGCAGAGTGTGGGTAGCTCTAATTCCCATTCTTATACCAAGAAATGAAGTATGACTATTTCCCGAGGAAATGAGAATAACATAGGCAGCCCTCGGATGCTTCTATGCCCCAATTGTATTCCACTTTCAGGTAAAGTTCTACTTCTAGAAATGATAGAAAACTGCAGTGAGTTTCCAATCTTTGTAGTATGGATTGAATCCATCCTTTTTAAATTGTTTTAAAGTGGGTTTGCATTACAAAGGACTTTCAAACTAGCCAGCTGCTGGTGTGCTTGGTTTGAGATTATCCATTGGGAAATGTTTTGTTTCACCAAAAATGTCACCAAATCAAGTCAAACACAAAATATATCAATTCTGAGTTTTAAAGATGTGTATTTTTTCCAAATGTGAGATGGAAGCAGCATTTATTAACTATCTAAAATGTTCCATGCACTGTGTTGGTATTTTTTACATATTTTACTTCCCAAGTACAGGACAGGTCTGCTCTTCCTCATTTTAAGAGTAAAATAACAGAGGTGTGCTTTATTTATTTATGTATTTATTTAATTTAAAGAAACTGTTGCTCTTCTCCAGGAGAACTGGGATGAAAGTTCAGGTACAACTAAGAGGCAATGTGTCAGGATGAAAAAAATAACAGATGTTTTGGAATTGGATTAGAATCTTGGCAAAACCATTGATTAGCTCTATTGCTTGAGCAAGTTACATAACCTTTCTGAACTGTTCATTTTCAAATCAAGGTAACAATAACTAACTTGCTTAGTGGAGGCCATTGTATTATCTTCTGTGTGTGTCTGTATGTGTAGCCCTACACACCCATATGTTAAGTTCCAGGCCCTTGTAGGCAATTTAATTAAACCAGTAATTATTGGCCACTTCTGAATGGGCAGGAACTGTGCTAGGCACTGGAACTCTGTGGTACATGATGGCTGCCAATTTTAATTGTTTTTTCCTCCTAAAGCAATGCAATAGATTCTTAGACTATAGCTACTGTTTGCAGAGAACCTCATGTATAAAGACAACATTTTTGGCACTGTAAGGGACTTAAGGGTAACATTGCCAAACCATAAACCAAATGGTCATGGTCCATAATGACCCAATTATACTGGTGTAGCAGATAGTCCCAGGAAAACTGCATTTCAATAATCTGCTGAGTGAGCCTTCAGAGCACTGGTAACCCTGAAAACACCTATAGACTTTTCAATGGGTATTCAGCATATACACCTTTAGAAATTCAGTTTCCAGATTCTTATCTTGCATTTGTATTCTTTGCTGGGATTGTCTTACTTGAGAACTCATCTGCTGTTTAGGGGACATGGATCCTCAAGCCCCACTTTTCTTTAAATATTCACCTTTCTCACATTTTACAAAAAAATGTTGGACTTCTCACCTATCCCTATTCATACTAAATAAAACAAATCTGCTGAGATTTTGAGCAAAGGAAATTTTTTTTTGTATTTTTCATAATTCTTTTTTTTTTTTAATTTTATTGTTGTTGTATTACATCCATCCCCTTTTTGCTCCCCTCCATGCCCCTCCCCACCCACCCATTCCCCCCAAAGTCAATCCCACCTGTTGTCCATGTCCATGGTTCCTTTATACTAGGTTCTTGTCTAAGCTGCTCCCCTTTTTTGCCTCTGCCTCCCCCCTCGCCCCAACCCCTTTCCCCCTGACCACTGAAGGCCTATTCCTTGTATTCATATACTTGGTTCTGTTTTGCTTGTTGTTAGTTTTGCTCATAATTATCCTGTAATGCGTGAGATCATATGATATTTGTCCTTCACAGACTGGCTTATTTCACTAAGCATAATACTCTCCAGTTCTATCCATGTTGTTACAAAGGGTACAAGTTCCTTCTTTCTTTCTGCTATATAGAATTCCATTGCGTACATGTACCAAAGTTTTTTGATCCAATCATCCACTGATGGGCACTTAGGCTGTTTCTAGCACTTGGCTATTGTAAATAGTGCCGCTATGAACATAGGTATACATAGGTTCTTATGAATTGGTGTTTCAGGATTCTTTGGGTATAGTCCAAGTAGTGGAATTGCTGGATCAAAAGGCAGTTCCATTTTTAGTTTTTTAAGGAAACCCCATACTGTTTTCCACAGCGGCTGCACCAGCCTACATTCCCCCCAACAGTGTATGAGGGTTCCCTTTGCCCCGCATCCTCGCCAACACTTGTTGTTTGTTGATTTGCTGATGATTGCCATTCTGACAGGGGTGAGGTGGTATCTTATTGTAGTTTTAATTTGCATCTCTCTGATAACTAGTGATGTTGAGCATTCTTTCATATGCCTCTGGGCCCTTTGTAGATCTTCCTCAGTGAGTTGACTGTTCAGGTCCTTTGCCCATTTTTTAATTGGGCTGTCTGTCTCCCTGGTGTTGAGTCGCATTAGTTCTCTATATATTTGAACAAAGGAAATTTTTAAATGCTCATTTTAGGGTTGGGGAAATAGGAAGTCTAAAAACTGAAAAGCAAGTCCTTTTTTAATGCAGGTCATTTGTGATTCTTTGTTTTCACTTTGAGGACTCAGTTACATTGTAAATAAACAAATCATTAAAATTTGTTTTTTTTTTTAAAGATTTTATTCTTTTTAGAGAGAGGCAGAGAGGGAGAGAGACATCAATGTATGGTTGCCTTTCACCTGCCTCCAGCTACAGACCTGGCTGGAGACCTGGCTTGCAACCTGATTATGCTCCCTGACTGGGAATTGAACCAGCGACCTTTGGGTTCACAGTAAAATTACTTTTTGATGGTATAGCAAAATGAGTGTTTTACAGATAACCTGAAAAAAACCCTGAATGTTATTGTTTTCTGTGTGTTTTTTTAAATTCTGCTCCCATATGCTCTTTTAAGGACATGAGTTTTCTCAGCACTTACATAAAAATAAAAAGTGAGAATGAAATTTATACCAACTATTTCCATTTAAGGAAAAAGCAATATTTATTTATTCATAGGTGCATGATCTAAATGAAAACTTTCTTCATTGAGATGTGATTTTTATTAAAATGTTTATGCTTAGTAATAGTCACAGTATATTATATATATTTATACTATTTGGGTAAATTGGATATAATAATAATTATCTTGCCTGTAGCTCAGTCAACATTTAAAAAATAAAACAAGGGCCATAAAAAATTAAAAACAATTGAAGCAAATATAGAGGAAAAGCGGAGCAGCTCCTGACATTCAAGAATTATAACTGGCTCTGGCTGGTGGCCAGAAAAGGTGCCAGCCTGTGAACCCAAAGGTCGCTGGTTCGATTCCCAGCCAGGGCACATTACCAGGTTGCAAGCCAGGTCTCCAGCCAGGTCTGTAGCTGGAGGCAGGTGAAAGGAAGGCAACCATACATTGATGTCTCTTTCCCTCTCTGCTTCTCTCCCTTCCCCTCTCTCTAAAAGTAATAAATAAAATCTTTAAAAAATAAAATAAACTTTAAAAGAAACAAAAAAGAATTATAACAGGCTTATAGTTTTTAAGAGGCAGCCTGGAGCTGACAGCTAGACCAGGGGATCCTCCTGCTGGGTATCAACAGTCTCATTGACACAGACATCAGACTGGGAATCTGGTGCTCTGTGCCCTGTCTGTGACTATGATACAGTCAGTAAAATAACAAGAAAAAACAAACAAACAAACAAAAAAAAAAAACAAGAAACACAAAGCACAGACAAAAATGAAAGTGTCTTAGTCCAAAATGCTGTAACAAAAGCTATCATAGACTGGGAGGCTTAAACAGCAAATATGTATTTCTCCCAGTTATGAAGTCTGGGAAGTCCAAGATCACAACACTGACAGATTTGATGTCTGGTGAAAACCCACATCTTGGTTTCTAGATCACTCTCTTCTTGTTGTATCATCACATGGCAGAGAGTCAAGGGAGGCTTCCAGGATCTCATAATAAGGATGGAGTCCATTCATGAAGGCTCCATGCTCATGATCTAATAACCTCCCAAGGACTCCATACACTGGGGGTTATGAATTTGGGGGCACACAGTGTTTTCAGAGCACACAGTTATTGTGAAAACCACAGAAGAGTATCAAACATGACCCTCTCCCAGCTAATATGAATGACTATTGCCTTATTACCAATTCTAGCTTTAACAAAGCTTGCATCTTCTCTCCTTCTAGACAAGATTTATTGAGACAACAAATCATAAGCTTGCCCCCATTCCCCAACAGACTTCAATTTACAGTAAATCCCACTTGGTTTAGCCCTCCCAACTACTTAACCAAGGTCAAATTCTATGGTAAGTCCCTTCCTCCACCTTCTTATTGAGATGCCTGACATGCCCCATGGTGCACATTCTCCTACACTACAAGGTGAGGGATAAGCCCACCTTATTCACCTACAGGTGTACCATGTGATTTTGGCTGGATGGCTTTGGTGGAAAGGAATATGTCACCAAGCTTCATCCATCTGAACATCTTGGATATTATTTACTGCTGTGGATGTAAATGCTGAACCCAGGACTGGTGTTCACACCTGAGATCCTCTGTGTCTCTACCTGTTTGATGTGCCCTCTGCACATGATGGACAGAGAAGCCCATGCTAAATTGAGTTTTAGTATTTTGTTAAACAGAATTGGGTTTATTTTGTTTTCCTGGGAATATGTTCTCATCTGACATTTTTGTTTCTCTAATCAGATCTATGGTCTCTGGTGAGACATTTTTTGTAGTCTTCTAGCACTTGCTTCTGTGGCCTGTCTGCTTGTCTAGTGTCTTGAGTATTGTTTGTCTATAACAGGAAACATCTATAGAGAGATGTGTCAATGAGGGTTCAATCAGAAAAACAGAACCAGTAGGTACTATCTACTTTAAGAGGTATATTGCAATGAATTGGCTTATCCAACTGTGGTGGCTGGCTAGGCAAGTCCCAAATCCAAACTGCTGGCCATTTAGAATGCTGGAACTCCCAGGCACATGCTAAAACTTTGTCCACAGGCAGAATTTCTTCTTTTGGGAAGTTCAAGCTCTGCTTTTGAGACCTTCTAACTATTTGAATCAGGGCCATCCAAATTGTCCAGGATAATCTCTTTTACGTAAAACAAACAAGTGATATGGATATTAATCATATCTACAAATTATAGACTTTAATCATTTCTTAAATGATTTGTCTTCACATTATCTTTTGTGAAGACAAAACATCTTCACAGCAACATCTAGTTGAGTATATGACTGAGTAACTGGGGGATTCCATTACAGACTAATCAGGTTGTCACACAATATCAACCATCATAGGCAGACAAGGGACTAGGTTTGATAAATGTCCTCAAGTCAGGCCCCAGGGATGAGTAGTTCATTGTCTCCTGAAGCTGGCCTCCTTTTGGCCAGACTTTAACTTGGGTCAACATTTTAGAATCTTTGAAGGTTATATCCTTAGTCTTGTCTTGGTGTCCCTGAGAACTTTGTTTATTTTTGCTTGCCTGGAATGGTGTGTGTGTGAGTGTGGGTCGGGGGTATTGTCTGTTCTGGTGATGACTGGGTGATGACTGGCCTGTGGCCAGGACCCAGAGCCAGGAAGTTACACAATCACCTTCCAAAAGACCACAGCAGTCTGTCAGGACCCTTGCTGACTGCCCCAGATGTCCCCAGGCCAAATCCTACTCCCCACTCTTTCATTACTACCATGCTGACTTGTATGTTTATCTCATGAATTGGCACAATTTACCAGGGTCAACTCCAAGTTTCAGTGGCCACCTTGGGGAGCTTTTGACAGGAATGAGAGTATTTATTTGAAAGGTACCTTCTAATAAGAAGTGAAGATATCCTCAAAAGAAGACTATTTATCTTGTCTATAAAAAAGACCACTTTATTTAACCCAAGAGTTATCCCCTCCTTCATTTTAGTCCCTGGGAATGAATAATTGTTGACTTTTTCATTGTTTGGGCTGATAAAACTGTCAAGTATGTGCAAACTATACCCAAACCAGCCGCATGCCACTTTCTTTAGAATGCATATAGGTCAAAATCTGTTTTTCTACATCTGAATTGTCCTCCTTCTATAGAGAAAATATAATTAGCCTTTTAGAGTGAAAATTTAATAGTTGCCTAAAGACCACTACCTTTTTTCTCTGTCTCACTCCCTTGCTCTCTCTTTCTCTCTTTCCTCCACCCAGCAGTCCCTTTCTTGGGGAAAGAAACGTTAAAGATTAAATTAAAAAGTTCTGTTGTTATGTCAGCACTCAACAAATATCTAGCCTGGATAAACACTCAGCAATATCTAAAAAAAGCAAAGAGAGAAAAAATTATTAAACTGTGTTTCTTTTTCTGGATCCCGAAAAGTATGTATATTTATATAACAGCCTTTGCTATTACAGATATGAAGGAAAAAATGGCTTTAGCTCAAAGAATAGAACAAGAGTTTTGAAAGTAATTCAGTCTTTAAAATTTAGTTCACCCTATAAAAATACTAACAGAACACAATTTTATTTGTATAAGTACAGGATTAAATGTCTCACTTAAATTTTCTAGATGGCCTATATTGGTTTTAGGAGTTACTTAAGTTATTACTGTCTCCATGGCTTGTTTAAAATTAAAAACTTATATGTATAAAATTATTTTCCCCAAAATGATATGATAATCATGGGTGTGTCTTTAAAGGGTTTAATTTTATGTAATTCATACAATGCTACAAATCATAAGGACTTACTGTGCTAGTGAAATTATGATTTTCAGAACCATAATTAAAGAACTTAAACAAGTATCTAAATTAATTAACAGATGATCTTTGAATACCTGAAAGATTTTTTTTTAATTTTATTGCTGTTGTATTACATCCATCCCCTTTTTGCTCCCCTCCGTCCCCCTCCCCACCCACCCATTCCCCACAAAGTCAATCCCACCTGTTGTCCATGTCCATGGTTCCTTTATACTAGGTTCTTGTCTAAACTGTTCCCCTTTCTTGCCTCTGCCTCCCCCCTCCCCCCTCTCTCCTTCCCCCTGACCACTGAAGGCCTATTCACTGTATTCATATATTTGGTTCTGTTTTGCTTGTTGTTAGTTTTGTTCATTATTGTCCTGTAATGGGTGAGATCATATGGTATTTGTCCTTCACTGGCTGGTTTATTTCACTAAGCA